>CAJQZM010036685.1:17870-28068 GCA_907164665.1 Colias nastes
TTCATGTACAGAATTGGCCTCTCTACAGATTTATTATAAGTATAGATAAAATGTAAACTAATAATATGCTTAAACACTACCAAAACCTATAGAAAAACAACAAAAGAAATCTGTCAATAAGGTCGAACACTCTGAACGTCTATTCGCATCATCATCAAGTATGAAGCTCGCGCGCGGACCCGCCGCGTCGCCTTTATAGCTCCCGCCGCGAAGCGCGTCGAACGCGGCAACTGATACACAAAAATAATCCTTATGGCATGATTCTGTTATCTGTATTCACGCGCGATGACTTATAGCGTATTTCATGTATAACTTTGGTGTTTCTACACCGATTTACATGATTCTTTTTTTATTGAATAGGTAATAATGTTAACTTTTTTTAATTAGGGATGAGTGAGAGTGTTGTAAACGTAAGAGTAGACAAATATAATCAGAAAGCTCCGAATTGCTAAGCTATTGAAGTTTCAAGTGTTATTGTGAGTCAATTTTAAAAGATAGACATATGCTGTCTAGGAATTTATTTTTATTTAATAATAATAATTTAAGAACATTTGTGTCATACATGATTTCTATGTAGCTTTAACCATTAAGGCTGCACACGCGACGGAAGCTTAAAAAATGGAGTAACTTCTCCCGTTTTCCCAATATTTCCCTTCACTGCTCTGCTCATATTGATCGTAGCGTAATAAAAAGTATACTATAACCTGCCCAGGAGTATGAAGAATAATTGTGCCAAATTTCGTTAAAATCCGTCGGGTAGTTTTTGTTTCTATAAAGAATATACAGACAGACAGACAGACAGACAGACAGACAGACAGACAAAAATTTTACTGATTGCATTTTTGGCATCAGTAGCGATCCCTTATCACCCCCTCATAGTTTTTTTTTAAATATATTTCATGTACAGAATTGGCCTCTCTACAGATTTATTATAAGTATAGATTAATATTTCAAGTCTTTATAGTGTGATCAAGTATGAAAAAGCTAGTGAGTTTTTACTCTGGGAATTCGACAAAGGATCGATTTATATTCATTCCCATCAACTCTGTATGACAAAAATTCCAAAACGCGTTCATAGACACCTAAAATGCCCGTTAAAATTTTCATCGAAGCACAATCAGCTAGCATGAAATCGGAACGGCGTCAAATCTTTATCCCGGCTATATAAATCCCTGTCACACGCATGGCCCGCTTACCCCGGATCGCTATGGATAAACGTCACGATCGAGATTATATTTAGCCGGCGGTTTAATTTTACGATTCATCTTTCCGATTTGGTGTAATAATGCTCTAATTACCGGTTTTTCGGGTTGTTAGTCCCTAATGCAATCTGATTGGATTCGCTAATTTTTGAGCTGATTAAATTGCTTCGTCTTTTTTATTACAGAGTAAGGGAACAGGATTATTTCCAATTTTCCTAGCGATCAATCAATAAAAATTGTGATTGTTAATTTTCAATTTTTTATACTTTCGATGATGATGTTTTATTCTTAAATTACTTCTTATTTAGAAAGAATACAAATAATCTACTTCTTGCTAACAAATAACTAAATAATTTATGAATAAAATAATAATAACGTCTCTCTCATAACAACAGACTACTGAGGTTAAAGTAAATTATTTAAAAATCCCACTATGTAGTTGCATACACGCAAAGGTGGACATGACAGGCAGTTTACCCGTTACAAATAAACTATGCAGGTTTTACCGTTTGTACGGAAATATAACTATACGCATGAACTACATGGCTCCAATTTCGATGAAATTGTAAAAGTGAACTAGACGAATAAACCTCTGATTTACTAGTTCATGGAAAATTACGCCCTTTTTGGTCTGTCCTATTAAATAGCCAAATAATATCTATCCTTATTCCTAGCTAGACAGAAGGTGGCAGAAGCAAGCTAAATATATTAATCAAAGATTTGTTCAGAATACATTTCATTTTTCATCAAAAGAAGTAGCCTGATAGATGCTACGGAAAGCAATCAATCGGTCTAATAAAACAAAGTTACTTTTCTGAACCTTACGCACGCCACAATTAAAATATACAACATAATACATATTATAAAGGTACCTACACACCCATTACCCCGTAGGTAATCAAGTATGAAAACGTCAAAAATTGAGACAATAGCAATCCTCAAAGTCAACATTACACTAATTAAGCTTGGTAAACTCAGTTCAATTTCACGCCAGGCGGGTAGATGTATAATTATTGGTATAAATATTAAATAAGGACCTGTGTTACAGCTTGCTTTCTGTTCGAGAACTTCGAGATGATTTTAATTAACAAAGTAAAGTAAACTTCGACCTTTTTCATTGTATAAAAGGTGTTACGCAAATATTAATTTATTTTTTTAAGGATCTGGGTTATAAATGTAGTTAGCGAAAGTACTTAGGTAATAAAATAACAAAGTAGTATTGACGTTTCACAAAAGGTGTACGGAAACGATAAAAACGTAGCGAATTAAATAATGGTTTATGTAAGTGCTTTACCGTATGGTGTGTAATAACTTTTGACGTTTTTGGTAAAAAAATTGTGTCAAATAAAGACGCAAGAGAAAAATACTTTATCTAAATATACATAACGTTTATAAATAAAACAAGAGATTGATAAACTGAGTAAAAATATAATAATATGAATTTTATTAGGTTTATTCAACGCTCGCTATTCTAATATTTCTCTGCAAACTAATGGGACATCGAATGTTAAGCAAAAACCAATTCTAGATAGCTCGAATAAATTCAATGACTATATTAATGCCGATAAATATATAACTTTAGCTACGGTCGAAGTCCATTAATCTCAATATTTCCGATCAATTTACTCAGGGGATGACATTCAATGCTTTCGATTGAAAGGACGAAAAAATATGAATTTTCTTCAATAATCCGATAAGAGCATAAAGATCGTGGATTAAGTATTAAAATAAGATGCATTATTAATAGCTCAGCGTCGATAATACGAGTTGTTGGCTTAATCTGCAATATGGAGAGATTAAGTTTTTTATAAATTCATAAGATGTTTTCTTTTCCATCTTTTTAAAATATATAAAATTCAATATTCAGCGCAAACTAATTTGTTTTACTTTTTTTGATCATATTAATTCGTGCTGAGAAAGTTGTCATTTCTTTGGCCAATAACTCTAATAATATATCCATTTTCTTTCATATTTTCAAACTACATAAGTACATATTAAATTGAATCACAATCGATTCCGCACGGTCGCGTTAGCGTAGAGTTGTACATTTTCACAATATTATTTCTATGCACAGCATAAACGGGTTAAAAGTGTTATTAAAATTTATAGAGCTAGAAAAGGTGAAACCTTAAACACAATTCTTACATTTCGCATAAAGTTTGTTCATTATGGACCATTGTTTAATGGCGTAGCATTGTAGCGTCCAGCGAAATTTAACGAGATAAAAGTTTGTGAGATTAATGTGAAACTTTTAAAATACCTGTGTTATGCATAACTAGCTGTAACGCGCGGTTTCTTTCGCGGGCGAACTCGCATAATCAAGTATTTCTATTGCTCATGAGTTATTCTTGGTCTAGGTACAGTTTCATCCAAATCCGTCCAGTAGTTTTTTCGTGAAAGAGCATTAAAAACATACATACGTCTATCCGGACAAACTTTCGCATTAATTTAAGTACCTAAGGTAAGTATATTATTACTGTCTTAGTTCAAAGACGTGGATAGAACAGAATTGTATTCTGTGCTCGTTCTAGTTATTGTTCATTTTTATTGTAGCGTAGCTGTTTGAGTGCTTTGATTTCTTAAACGGCAGAGGTTTATCGACTACCTAAAAGATATTTATATAATAAAAAAGTAAGTTAGTCTGTTGATTATACAGGGTGTAATCGTTAAGTGTGCACAAGCGATTATTCCGTAACTATTGCAGATACCAAAAAACTTTAAACTGATATCGAAAGTACTTAACCTAATGAGTAAAATGGCCATAATAAATTTTTAAAAATAAAACGAGAAATATCCAAAAATGTAACATTAAACGCTCCCATACATTTTATTTCCCATACATTTTGTATTCATAGCAGATTTTCGAAGGGATGTCCTCATTGTGCAATACAATGAGGAGCTCTATTTACAGTTTCTAAATGAACTTCCCTTCAAATTTGCGAAGTAATTAAAGCAGAAAACCAAAAAAAGAAAGAAAAAGCTAAAATCTTTCATATTAAATGTACTAGGTTGATCCAAAAGTAATGATAATTGGGTATTTCCTGTGCACATAAAAATATAAAATAAATGTTTTTTGCTTGCTCATGTATTCACTAAGTAATCACAAAAAAATCATATCAACAGGCCACGTTTCCAATTATTTACATTAATTTGAATGTGAACCGTGCGTGCCAGAATGTTTCCCGACGAAAAGAAGAAACAACGATTCGACATGTAGAGGGTAAATTTCTAAATTTTTAATGATATCAGGATAATTTTTTGTCACGTTTTGTGATCATGGACGTTACCCGAGTTCACCATGTTTATGCTGAAACCAAAAAACAATCAATGTCCTGGATGCGAGCTTCCAAAGTGACGATGAAGAAATTCAAAGTGAAAATCAGTAGGTTAGATTAAAGCGGTAGTTTTTTGGGACGCTGAAGGAATAATTATGGTGGAATATTTTAAAAAGGTAGCCACTTTATTGGGCTCTTACTAAACAGACCAAATTAAAAGATTGCGGTAGGTTAGTAAGGAAAAGAGACATGGCAAACTGCGAACCTGAACGCTGTTTCACCAAGACAACGCACCAGATCACAAAGCGTCAGTTGCGATGGCTGCCATTCAAAAATCGGCATTCCAAATGCTTGAACACCTACCCTATTTTTTAGATCTAGCTCCTATTTACTTTTATCTCTTTCCTCGGCACAAGAAACACTTTCTTAGCAATAAATTATTTTAAGACGACAGCGAAGTGATGGCCGCGTGGAGGGGTTTTTGTGGATGAAGTCAAAGTTTTTTTTTTTTTTAAGTTTAGGAAAAAAAATATTGAAGTATATTTTCTAGTTAGAAGACTATCTAGAGAACTACATAATTATTATAACTGTAATGACCTTGTTTAATATTGATTATCATTACTTTTGGATCAACCCATGTACATGGGATATTCGTATCTCATACTAAATGTATGGGAGGGTTTCAAGTTAATTTTTTAGATATTTCTCGTTTTATTTTTAAAAATTTATTATGGCCATTTTACTCATTAGGTTAAATACTTTCGATATCAGTTTAAAGTTTTTTGATATCTGTAATAGTTACGGAATAATCGCCTGTGCACACTTAACGATTACACCCTGTATAGATTTTTTGAGAATATTGTACGTTCTAGGAATCTTTCAATACATTGAAACGTATTTTTAAACCTTGACTTTAGTGTTTATCTCTATCAAAACAAATAATTTTAAATCAACGTGAAATTTAAATATTATGTATAAACTATCACTTAAGCCATAGCTGATAAATATTTTAAAAGTTCAGACTCTTTAAAGTATTTACCAAGTGCTTGGTGACTGACTGGCGTGGCTTTTTTACTATTTGCTGCCTGCTTGTTTGCTAAAACACATGGAATTTATGAGGCTTGTTTACCAACGCGTCTAAATCAATAAGAATATACATACCTCTTTATGCAGCAGTCGAACATGAAAACTGGCCACATCGCTGACCGGCTCGCCGCCCTCCGTGACGTAATAAACTAGCAGAGAACTGACCGGCGCCATGTCAGCCGTGACAGGGAACCTATAACGCAAATATAACCGTCAAATAGTAGTAGGAGCACAGTAGGAGTAGATAAACTCAAACTCAAACATTTATTAAATCACTATGCGCTTTTGCCACCGATTTGGAAAGCCGAAAGTGTCTACGGAGAAGAACAGGCATGAAACTACAAAATTGCGTTTTTAAAATTATATCAATATTACATTAATATACTATACATAAAATAATATCATAATAATGACAAAAAGATAGAGTTCTTAAAATAAAAAAATGGAACATGTAACATCTTATTACTGTAAATGGAACAAAAACCAATTATTTATTGACCTTGCCTTATGTAAAAGCAGATTTTTTATCAAACGAACGGAAAAATAAATCATTTATAGACATGTTTGTACGTCGTATTACAGCAAAACGCTTTTACTCGTTATTCTTAAAATAGATATTGCCTTTATATTTATACAATACAAAATTATTGAGGTTGACATTCTTATAACGGCATCATTACGCTAGAGAAGACGACTTACAAGCAATATATAAATTCGGAAATACGTAAAGTAATACTGACAATTCGTTGAAAAAATCATTTTACCAACGTTCTGTATAATGAAATCGAACAGACTCATCGCAATGGTATCTCGTTATGTTTTAATAACTTCGCGAATAAAATTCAATCTCGAACTTCGTAATAACTCAGTGGAAACATATTTTGTTGATAGCGCTGTATTATGTTGGATCGAATTTTTAATTTGCTCAGTTGAAGCTATCATAAAAATATTACATTTTACATTGATATTACATGAATAAAAAAAAACTATTCAAAATAGAAAAGTTTGTAGACGATTGCAGGATTAACTCCAATTTCAAACTGTTTCATTATTTTAGTAAATTTTCTCTTTATTTCTTCGACTACAAAAAGAATGTTCACTATCAAAATGTAGGGCGTGAGATATGAATAAAATAACCGTTTTGTGTGCTTCGTACTATTTCATAACATGGAGATGAATTTTTCTTATGGAGATTTGCTTTTTTGTTTGAGATTGCAAAAATATATGAGCTTCAATTATATTTTCTTCGTAATGTTATATCTTAGCCTTTGCTTTGAATAATAAGATAGGCTTAAGAAGAAACGGAGGCGAATATTATCTTAGTAATGTGAATGTAATTTTTTTTTATCTTCAGAGAAAATGTTTTGTGTAAAACTTTAAACATTTCTGTGGCAATTATTACCTTATTCAATTTGAGTTTAAGCTAAATTTACTTGTTAACCTACTTCAGTATTTCCACTTATTTAAAAGGTATACTTTTGTGTTTTTAATCATCTATTGAGAGTACAATAATTTGACAAAATCCCAGCATATACCTAGGCATATGCATATAATAGATTACTCATTTAAACATGGTGGTAGATATCGCAAAGTTTCATTACACATTATATAATGTAATAGAAAAGCATTTCCCAATGTAGACGTGATTCAATGATCCGTCGAGCCGTGCCAAAGTTTGGCCATTACGAAGCCAAAACGTCTGTTTAACTTTAATTACTTTTTGAGTTTAAATCAATAGTTTAATCGCCCCATAAATGTATACGTTATGTGGTAATACATTGTTCATACCCTGAGCTGTATAAACTGAGGTTTATAGCAACCAATGAATATAACATTTGGTTATATTTCGACAAATTTTAGGTAAGGTAAATAATCACTTGATTATTAGTGTTTGAATTTGGGTAATAATTCAGTGATGGTACAAAGCGGTTCACCAAACTTGCCAGTATTGTTTTAATTAACAGCTATCTTGTCAATTTCTGCAGGCTGCTTTATCCACTGCAATGCTTATTAAGCGAGATTTCGAGAACACCGATAGATATTGTGAAATGTTTATTATTTTGATCTATCAATTTATTTGACTATAAATACAAATGAGTAAGAGACAATAAGCTCATATAAGATGCTAGTGTAAATAAGATATTTTTTTATTGTATATCACGAAAATGTTCAATTTCGAGCTACTAAATGAAAACAAACAATGTAAATACATAATTTTCTAACAAAAACATTTACAGCCACAATACACCGACACAAAGTGTACCTACCGTTTGAAATTGTAATTCAGCTTTCATTCCAGTATGAATAAAAACATGAAACCATTCAATATGTCCGTGTCAGTACTGAAACGAGATTATGACGGTTTTGATGAATAGCCCCCGAGGGTCATAACGTACTCGATTGCACGCGTGTTCACTGTTCATGTACCCACTACCAACGCAACTATACGTAAATTGTTTTAGTAACCTTTGTGTAATCATACGTTTGATACAGTGTGGAATGTTCTGGAACGTTCGATTTGTTGTTTTGTAAGAAATGTCTAAAGTACCTAGTAAAATAAGGGCGCAGTGTGGAATATTCTAGAACGTTCGAATTGTTGTTTTGTAAGAAATGTCAAAAGAAATAAGAGCGCAATTTGCTTTTTAATATAATCACATTAGATACTTAGTTTAGAATGATATCGAACGAATTTCTTGTTTTGTAAAAATGGTCAAATGATGAAGTTGAGTTTAAAGATTTTGGCGACACTCCAAACCTAAATTGTCATTTTATTTAAAAGCTATGAATTACATTAAAATTCATATAAATTCAAAATGCTCTTTATTTATATTTACGACGATTTAAATACAAAAATTGCAAGAGTTTATTCGCATTTAGTTGTCGAGAGCGCTCGAGCATAACGAAAACAATTTCAGTTAAAAGCTAAATCCCTTATTTATTTAGCGAAATTTACTTGCTCGTTGTTTTACAAATGTAAAATTTATGGCTAAGCTGTTGTGATTTTTATCCTTGGAGACTCGAGTCACGAAAATGTTACTTTAATTTTAAGAAATTAACAGAGGGATAAACAATTGTTTTCACATTTTTTATTATTTACTTAATATTAATGTATTTTTAAAACAGTTAAATAAACCTGCAAACAATTTTAAGAACCTTTTTTATTTTACATACGAAAAACGTGAGCAAATTTTAAACCTTGTGAAGTTATTTTTAAAACTTGCCGCATATTTTACTTTATTTATGGCACCACAAAGGACACTCCCAACAGCCAGACAAAGAAGGATGCATTGTGAAATTGGAAGAATTCCAGAGACCGAGACATAATTTTTCAAGTAAAATGAACAAGACACAGTTTAAACTTCTAATGCCATTCAAGATAACAACTCGGTGCATAGCGGAGAATACGAAACAAATACAAAACTAAATGCACAATGAGAAGAATAGTGCCAAGAATGTAGTCTGGGAAAATTTTATTCAGGCTTGAGAGCGAACCTGTGATTAAATAAATGGACAAAGTTCGGATTTCAATAACTAGCTTTATATTTCTTTGATATTTTTTAAACATTTAAAAGCTAATATGACTAAAGATTGCTTGCAAACTTGTGTCTATATTTTAGTAAATTGTTCGTGTAACCATCTTTCTTATAATATCAACCGACATTCTTGTTGCAACAATAAAATACATAATTTTAAAAAGCCATAAACTTTTGCGTTTACTTAAAATTTCTTCCAATCTACGATATATTATGTTTATTATCAACAGAACGATAAACTCAAGCTGACCTCAAGGATAAGTACAGCCAAGAGATGAACAAAATTTACATCTCCATTACGTTGATTTCCATAGAAACGAGTACCATTTTTCACGAAGGAAGCTTCTCTTAATTACTAACCAGCTTATTTATTGTCCGTTTTTATACGTCCATTATTTTCCTATCTCATTTCAGTGCCTAATTATCGAGTGATTTTAAATAAGACCTTTAATGGCTATAATTTTCAGTTTTACCTAATTTGGTGGGAGTTAATTGGCTAATGATATTCATGTATTAATTGTCATGATAGTGTGGAATCAAAATAGATCAAAACGGTTCTAAATTTTGTGAATTTAAAACCTGCTTTCGTTTCAATTTCCCTGAATCAATCAATAATCTATTTTTTTTATTATTATGAATGATAAAATTTGTGATCCCTATTTATTAAATTGGAAAATATTGCAATTACGGGAGTTTCTTAAACCTTTTTATATAACGTGTCATTTAACAAAATTTAAGACTCAGACTAGACCTAGGTTTATCTACTTTACTACTGCTTTTTTACCATTCTCCCCGTGATTGCCTGGCCGAGATCAGTGCTTAGCAATAAGGCCACTAATTGCACTACATCTTCCTGGTACCATATTGTTTATTTTTATTATTTCTTGTTATGTCATGATTGTACTACATTAAAGTGTAATAAAATAAATAAAATAAAATACTCACGTATAATTAAACCTGCATAAATCAGTGTGGTTATTGTTTGGAGCCGGTACCGCCGCCCAGTGTACCGCCCGCCCGCCGCTCGTCACGGCCGCTAACAAGCGCTGCCGACACCCGCAGGATGACCATATACTTGCGCTTGCTATGCCACCAGCCTGTA
>CAJQZM010036686.1:0-17890 GCA_907164665.1 Colias nastes
GGGTCATTTGTAACAGGATGGCGGTTCTACAGGGGTCTTAGTACGCAATGACAAAAAGAAAAATGATGGTCAGAACGCTGATACCGGATACCTTAAGATACTATAACGTTTTATATTAGAGTATCTTAATATAAAATATTATAGTATCTTCACCGTGTGTGACGCGCTTTATTTTTATTCAGATCTGTCGAAGTGAAACCTATTAAATAAAATCTAAAGCCATGAAACGTCCAAAGGTTTAGGATTATTCCTTGTTGGCCATAAGTTTGTGACTTGTGCCATATATTATAGCAATTTAAAAAAGATCGCAGTTATGCCAAGAAATTACTTTTCCAAAACATCCGTCAAGTGCAGGTTACGAGTTCAGATTCTTAATTGTTTTAAAGTAACACATAACTTTAATGTTAATAGTCCTTTTCATTTTTAATAAATTGTTTTCTTATCTATTTCAGTTGGAGCTTTCATTCTGGAATTCAGATGACATCGATGAGCTCATAGACTTAGCGATGGATCCACCAAATTTACCAAACTTTTAGTCTTTCAGAAAGATCTGATTGGGGAATGATAATCTTCATCTAAATAATAGCAGCGTAGCTAAAGAAAAATATGTTTCACAATATGTTTGGATAAAAATGTCAACATAATATTCTATTATTGGATATAATAAATAAATGTTAATGAAAAAATTGTGATAAAGTTATGGTAGCCCTGTAGACTTATAACTATGCTGTTCTTAAATTAATAAGCTAATGTGACTATATTATAAGAGAATTATTATTATTAATATTGTAACGAGTGTATATTGCCGACTTAATTTAGTGCGTGTTTGCAATAAATTATTTTTTCGTAGTAAATCGTTTTTTTATTTTCACTGTGTCCTAAAACCTATATAAGTTATCCTTATATGGAATCTAAAATAAGACCGTAGTTGGTCCATCTACTTATATCATGCCTTCTTTAAGAGGCCGTATCGATTTTAAGAGTGATTTTGACTTGTTTCTTTAATTCTTTAGGAGCTCGTTTAAAAAAACTAACTACTATGTTATATGAAAGTAATGGTATAATTTAAAATTCTCTAGAATATTCGATTATATAGATTTGCCGTAACAACGTTTGCGCTCCCGTATATAATCGAAAATTCTAGAGAACTTTAAATTATTCCATTTCTTTCATAAAACATATAATATGTATTTTTTTATTGCAAATTTTTAAGCATTAACCTATCATTTAGTGTGTATTTTTTATTTTTTTTTAACTCTGTTGTAAGAACTAGAAATTCGACGCCATATACGCATAAAATTTCATCAAAGTAAGGCTATTTTAACTTAGATGTTCTTTGAATTTTTCAATAAAAGTACATAAATTGCCTCGAACATATTTTAGGATGTCTCAGTGTCTTTACTGTAGTATATTTTATAAGAAAACTTCTTATATTAAATTCCGTGTAAAATACAAAGACACGAACGTCCCGCATGGAAAAAATTGAAACACGCCTTAGGTTATTGGCTATTAAACAAACTGGACAATGAATATCAATAAATTGTCTCGAACGTATTTTAGATATTGAATGAATCTTTAATTTAAGATATCATCACACATTGTTACTAATTTAGTTTTGTTAAACGAGCTTCTAAAGAATTACAGAAACAAGTAAAAATCACTCTAAAATCGATAAGGACTCTTAACTTGTATATATAGCAGATACATTTCACATAATATTGTCATTAAATATTTTCCTGCTTATTAAATGAATTATGGTTAAATTAAAGATCCGTTCAAGTCCTATTCCACCTTGCATCAATGCAATATTATTCAATATTATTTTATACAATAAAAAGAAAAAAGATACGCAATATAACGCACGAAATGTGCAGACATCAGGAAAATACCACCAAAAACATTTTCATATAAAATATTATTAAGGCGCGACTGTAGGGCTTGATATTCGGAAATGATATATTTCCGCGCGAACTCTAAAAGTATCGTCGAAGCATTTGTATGTTATCGTCTTCGAAGCATTTGAATGGGAATTTGAAAAGCGCCCCTGACGTGCGTAAAAGGAACTAATTTTTTAATGTAATAAATTCGTTCCTTAACGCAGATTGTTGTTTATAGCTTGTAGGTATATTTTTCTATCTTTTCTATCTTTCTTTATTTTTATATCTATCAGTCGTTGTTGAAATCTATTCGTAATATCAATGCAATATGTAATAGAAAACATCACTCAGTATGATCATATTTTTTATAAAGTACCATTGTCTTGCATAAATTCCCAAGAAGGTGAAAGTTTGCATTATCTGAAGACTAATGTTATAAAGCTGAAGATATTGTTTGTTTGGTTGGTTGAACACACTTAAATCAGGGACTACTGGTTCTTACTATAAAATAATTTCGCTTTCATAGTCATGTAAACTTTTACAAGTGTTGTGGAAAGTAGGAATTATTGTTTAAAACTACCAACATATCCTCAATATTTCCAAATGAATAGAAAATAATTTTTGGAAATAAATAAAAAACAATAACTACTATAGAATCAGTATTTAATAAAATAATAATGTTTGGTCTACAATCATTTTACTTAAATTAAATAATCACATTTATAGGAAGCTGACTAAACAGTTTTAATATTACTGTTGAAGAACAATTACTACCTATATGCAAAATCAACTAACACAAAAAAAACAAAACTTGAATATAACATTATAATATTATTATGTAATTAAAAAATCGTTATATGTACTTTTAACAATATAAGAAATAATTAAATATCCATGTAACATGAATATGTAATATATAATTGTAACAATCGCTTTTTAAACCTATTAATAATCATTCTATAATAAACTTGTTCATTTTATAGTTTATTTAACACAAAAATTGAGTATCATCTTCTATCAACTATAAATGTACATAAGAGAATAACATAAATATATCAGTCAACAATAAACATGAATAAATATTATTAAATAAACTACAATGTTTTAAACTATTTATGCATTCTATATGCCATAACAACACTGGCCAAAAGCAATAAAACCGCTGAAGTCTTATACAACAAACTGTACAAGACTTTATTTTGCCCACCAACAGAATTAACTATCAAATTATTCATTAAGAAAACTTGATTACTCTCTTCAATAAATGCTTGTTGTTCTTCATCAGTCATGTGATCAGCTATTTCATTCATGGCTGCTCGGAAATCATCTTTCAACTGGGCTATATCAACTCTTGTGAAGTCAGTAACTTTGTCTGTATATGTGTCTGATGGAGCAGTTTCTGAAATAAAAATATTGTATTTATTTAATAATATTCTTCTTGATGACCGCCTCCTTGGTACAGTGGTTGACGCGTGAGCGTAGCACCGAGGGGTCCTGGCTTTGATTCCCGGTGGAGACGAAGAAAAAAAAATGTCTCGTTCTGGTAGGACACTGAAGGCTGATCACCTACTTGTCCCTAAAGAAAATCAATCAGTGAAACAGATGTATAATGCATCTGCCCCTTACCCCACTAAGGGGACACGGGACTTCACAAAAATAATGTTCTTCAGATGCTACAATGTATGATATTGTTGTCCATATTCATTATTATTTTTCTACACCCTGGAAAACATTTGTTTTTAGATGGTCTAAGATACTTCGAAATCTGAAGAACCAAGTTTAATAAACTGAATAAATACATCTAGTTTTCAGCAATTGATGGTAATAGTCTATAAAACATAGTTTTATAGATTTAGAGGGTAAAGAAAACTTAAATATTCTCAAACTTACTATCCCCAAACATCCTCCTCTTTTTAGATAAAATCTGGCCACCACTAAGCAAGCCAAGATACAGATGATAAACATATGCCATTAATAGCTGGGGATTTTCTTTCTCCAGGCTTTGCAAATGTTCTAAATAATTTTCCAGAGCAGCTGATTTTGGTAATCTGTGCCACTCATTACCTAGGTAATGAGTTAGGTCTTCTTCAAAGGCATGTTTTCTGAAAACATTGAATTTATTATTACAGTGAAATACAATAGCAAACTTTATGTATAAAGAAAGAGGACATTAGAGTGAATATAAAGATCTCATAAAAAAATACATTCTAAACTGATTTGCAAAATCTTTTCAAGTGATACATATAAGAACTAAAATGTGAAGACATCAACAAACCTATATAAAATTTTGTTCACAAATAATTTGTCAAAATCAGGCATGTTCAACCTCTTCTTAGCGTCCTCCAAGTAGGCGAAAATGTGATAAAAGACAAACAATCCTCCACCCCATACTTTTTCATCTCTCAATGCTGGAAAGTTGAAACGTAATTTTATTTATTCCAAGCGTTATATCAAGTTCTATTATATAATGTAGATATAATGACGAAGTTCAAACAATGTTATAATAGAATTGAATTTTAATGAAAATAAAACTACATAGATAAATTTTTTTACTCACAAATAGCAAATTTCGCATTTACGAGTGCATCACTCACTGAATGTATTTTCCGGGTAGCCTTTCTCATGCGGGTGGTGAAGAGTTCACCATTAACTTGTGCCATTTTAAGAGAAAGTAAATTAAACTATGTACTATGTACTATGTATATTTGAGACATCAAATCTCAATTATCTTTTTTTCGGATTTCTCCAAAATGAAATCTGAAATCAGTCAAAAAAACAAAGTAGTGTCAACTGTCAACATCAAATTGTAAATCTGTCATATCATTCTAAATGCCGGGCGTGCGTAGACTGGTAGACAGCTGTCTACGCGCTATTTGTAAAGATTTGATTTTTATATACGCACGAATATGCATATGTCGTGGCCATATCGTAGATTTGCTCATTTCATGATATGACCGATCATTTCACGAAATGGTCGCATTTCATGAAATGGCCAACATAGTTTGATCAGATCGTTAAATCGTCAACGTTTCACGATTTGGCCATCCACATTTGGCCAGATCGTATAAAATATAAAGAGTCCATAAAATATTAAAATTCAGAATATTCTAAAAACTTGTTTAATGTCATTTAAGTTAGTGCCGCGGCAGCGGCCGGCGAATGCTAGAAGCGAATCGTTTTTGCAATAAAAAACAGTTAGGTTAGGTTAGGTTAGACTTTGATAAACAACGCACGAGCCGAGCGAGCAAAGCGAGCGTGCCGCGGCAGCGGCCGGCGAGTGCCAGAAGCGGATCGCTTTTTTAAAAAACAAACAATTATAATACTATAGTAGGATATATATATCCTAAAAGAAAAAATGCGTCTTAAATTATTTTATTTAAGACGCATTTTTTCTTCAATACATATAAGATATCCACATTTTCCATAGTACTCGAACCGTCGTAAATTCTTTGCTATGACTTTCTTCATATTGTTATTAAACGAATTATGAAGTTTTTAACTGCGAATAATTAAATTTTCGCCAGCGGCCGCCATCTTATCACATAAACACAGCTTGCAGCGCCTCTACCAATGATTAATGTAACTATTTTACGATATGATCAAATAATTTTGATCATTTCATGAAAAAACCGCGCGTTTAGTTGGCCATATCGTGAAACGATTTCTTATCATTGATCTGCTCAAGCCACATCATGATGTGGCCAAACTAAATTGGCCATTTCACGAAATGCGACCATTTCGTGAAATGGGCAGTCATATCATGAAATGAGCAAATTTACGATATGGCCACGACACATACATTATGATATATGATGCAAAATCACAAGTGAGAAGTGAAGTGTAGGAAAAATAATCAATATAATATCATTTTTCCTACACTTCATCAGATAAAATGTAAGCGTTGCGACGTGGTTGCGATATGGTTGCGACAGTGGTTGCGACGATCGGGGTTGACAGTTTTCAGTTTTAAGCTCTATGAGCTTTGCTTCTTTTTTATGTAACTAGTGGTCCGCCCTGACTTCGCCCGTGGTACAATGTATGTACATGTAACATGTTTACGTTTTCTCTCCTCAAGAACCATCCTATTATAATAAAAAAGCATTAACGAAATCGGTTCAGCCGTTCTCGAGTTATGCGCCTACCAACTCAAATTGCGATTCATTTTTAGGATTCCGTACCCAAAGGGTAAAACAGGACCCTATTACTGAGACTTCGTTGTCTCTCTGTCTGTCTCCAGGCTATATCTCATAAACCGTGATAGCTAGAAAGCTGAAATTTCCACAAATGATGTATTTCCGTTGCCGCTAACAACAAATACTAAAAATTAAAAAAAGTAAAATATTAAGGGGGTATCCCCATAGTACGGAATCCTTCGTGCGCGAGTCCGACTCGCACTTGGCCGGTAATTATATATGTGCTTGACAACTAACATCTATTCCTGTGGGCTGTTATTCAATTTATCTTTTTATCTATTTTTATCTTTCGACTTTTATCAATTATTATCCGATTTTCCATAAGCATTGAATGTGATATCGAATAATTTAATCTTCAGAGTGCGCAATTTAAATAAAGATTTTTATTACCTACTTATTAGTTAACTCTACGTTTGTTTGATTAGAACAAACTTATTCTTTTGCATTTATTTTGTTACTTGATTAATTTAAAATTTTAAAATGGGAGATACAACTAAAATTAAGGTAATTAAACATTGATATAGTGAATTAGTGAATAAGCGTTATCATTTTGGCATATTTCTAAGTATTCTTTAACCTCACGCGATCGTCATACTTTTTGCCTAATATTATTATAAAATTACGATAAATAAAAATGCCTTACGACTTAAAAAAGAAGAAAACCTCAAGGAATTTCTAGAGAACCTTATTATATTATATTAGAAGGGAAGCGAAAATCGAAATGCCAACTAGAAGTTTCCATGCAATCATAAATATTTTTTTATGTTTTTGGAACGAAGTTCCCGTGCGGTACGTTGGCTAAGGGGGCTAGGCTTAGTGTCACGAAAATCCCTCACGACACTTGCTTTAGTGCGCATTGCAAAAGTATACCATTCCTTCACTTATTTCATTTATGATATAGTTCCTAAATATTGTTAATTAATTTAGTTATACTTCCTATAATATTTATTTCAAAACGAAAGGAATTAGACATAATCAGCGACAGTAACGACCTGACCAAGCTTTATAAATCCGACTTTAACCCTTATTACATATAACTTAGAGCTAATAATCGAAATGCCATGCATGCGATGCCTGGACCGATTTCGAAAATTCCTTCACCGTTGGATCCCTGATTACTAAATATTAATTACTACTCACGAACGCTAACGTATCAGAGAAAGGGCTCCTCCATATTGTGTGTTTTCCATATTATTTTAGATTGGTATCATCGGAGGATCCGGTTTCGATGAGCCAGGCTTGTTCGAGAACCCTGTAGAACGCGCTGTAACAACTCCGTTCGGAAACCCATCTGATGTTCTGCTTGAAGGTTTCATTAAGGGCGTGCCGTGTGTGATACTCGCACGTCATGGCAGGAAACATCAGTATCAACCCAGGTGAATTTTTTTTTAAATCAGTAGGTACGTAAAATAAAAGTCCTCCCTTCTCTGCATGTTCGCGATAATCTCAAAAAGTGCACCGATTTTCACTCTGTACCTATTCACCAATGGCATGATACCTCTCTGCATGTTCGCGATAATCTCAAAAACTACTGCACAGATATTCATTCTGTGTTCAATGGCGTGGTTCTCGAAGGTTTAAATTTTCTTTATAAGTAATTTAAAAACTCACACAGACGGGTATTATACAAATTTTTCTTTAAATCTTACTTACGCATAGAATCAAACGGTGGAAAACGCTATCACTGTTCACTAATTTATTTCCCTCTCAACATGTAGTATTTCTTTATTTGTAAAGTTATAGGTACTTACCTACCCTTTAGGGATAATTACGACTTATTTAATTCTTAACAAATACTCATAGCATATACTATAACGTTTCCTATACAGTGACGTCAATTACCGTGCGAATATATGGGCGCTAAAGGAAGTGGGGTGCACGCATGTGCTCGCCGCTACGGCCACGGGCAGCCTTGACGAGAAATACGAACCGGGCAGTCTGGTTATTATCGACGATTTTATTGATAGGTAAGTTAGTCAAATTTTTTGTTAAAATTTGATTTTTTTTAAAGAATTATGTACTGTAGGGTTGCCAGATGGCCGAGATTTCCGAGGTTGTCCCGGAATTTTTCGTAATGTCCAGGAAATGATCAGCTTGGATCTGGCAACCTTAATGTACTTACAGAATGCGAATCCATTTTCCGTAAATAATTAGTAACTACATTATAGATTTAGGGTGCTTTTCCACTAGAGATGTGCTACGCTACGTTGCTGTAGATGCGTTTGATATCGACCAAACACATTCGTTGATACATACAACTTAGCAGCTGCAGCGGTGGAAACGGTCACATAGTTACATAGCATAGCCATTGCCTTTTCGTAGCATGGCTGTATAGCACATCTCTGGTGGAAATGAACCCCTAACAGAATATGAAAGAAGCAAGAAAATATACAAATAAATCAAACGAATATTTTCCAGAACATGGGGTCGTAAATGCACGTTCTACGACCGCACTGAAGGGGGTCCAAAAGGCGTCTGTCACTTGCCGATGTTTCCCGCGTTTTGTGCGTCGGCTCGTGACGCGCTGTTAAGTGCCGCAAAAGCAAGAGGTTATGCTTGCCATCATAGTGGTACTGTTGTTACTATACAGGGGCCTAGGTGAGATTAATAAAATTAGGAATAATAAATATTTCGATGTAAAAAATTCAGTTTCGCCAACCTTGTAATGGATGTGTTGCCATTAACTACTTATAAAAGTCGTGTCAGAGACACATTAAAAGTTTAATAAAAAATATTAATATAATATTATGAACTTGATTGTATTTTTTAGGTATTCCAGTCGAGCAGAAAGCTTAATGCATCGCCAGTGGGGCGGTCATCTTGTTAATATGACTACAGTACCAGAGGTGAGATAAATAAATAAAAGGTTGTGTCAAAATACGACACCACCAGTGTTGCCAACTAAAATTAAGATGGATCTTGTATGGATGGATCTAATTTTAGATGACCTTCTCCTTTGTTCTGTCTGAAAAAATACATTAAATTATGATGTAAAACAGTGTACCTAATCATTATTTTTTTTACTTACTGTACCTATCTTTACTAGCTAAAACCTTTAAATATTGACTGAGGTCGTAGGTTCGATTCCCACCCAGGGCAAATATTTGTTTGATGAACGTAGATGTTTTCTCTGTGTCTGGGTGTTAATTATCTATCTAATTAAGTATTTATTTAAAATTAGATATGTATGTTTATCAGATCGTGCCGTGTCTGAAAATTGACCTGAAATATTTATTTATTTTAGGTGGTTTTAGCGAAGGAAGCAGGGCTGAGCTATGCAGCCTTAGCCCTTGTCACTGATTACGATTGTTGGAGAGAAAATGAAAAATCGGTAATTTTATCTTTTAAAACTTTTGTGTAATTTAATTTTTTGTTTGTGATGGTAAATAATAATAATTGAACAATAATCAAATATACACAATGTGATATAATTCAAGCTCTTTATCAGAACCTTAAAAGTCCTAAAATAAACTTGTGACGCTTAACTATAATTTTTTATATTCAATTTATTTTTTCAGGTATGCGTAAACGATGTTCTTGGAGCATTTGCGAAAAATGTGAAAAAGGCATCCGATGTTATCATCGACGCTGTTCAGATTTTGGCCGCTAAAAATGATCATGCCTATTTGGAAGCTCATAAGGTGTTTATTTTTTATTTTTATGCTTTTTTGTTTCTGCATTTATTATATTACATAGCAACACTCACTTATAATATATACTTACCGGATATTACTATAATAATTATAATCTGCCTACATCAAGATATTATCTCATACCACTCTCATACAATCTCATAGAATTTCCTTTGGTGATACCGTGATACCAATGAAAACGAGTGTTTGATTTTATGTTTTACTATTATTTATTTTTTTCAGGAACTGATTTCATCCAACATCATGCTAAAGGAATAATCGAAGCATTTCATTATTATATAAGTGAATCTTATATACTTTTATTATATTTAAATTTTGTAAAGAAATAAAACAATACATTTCGCATGTAATTATTTATTTAAAATCCACCTAGAGAGTAAGATCCCAGAGCCGTAAGACACAACGTATTATAAGTGCCGGTTAACCACCGGTTAACCATGGGATAATATCTTATGACATAGAGCATTAAAGATAATATATTATCATATTATACAGTATCATAATATTATGTACGCGCGATTCACGAATATGCAAACCGTATTAGAGAAATATTTAAAATCGATGCATTGCGACCACGATTGCGACGATCGGGCACAGCGATCGGGTTGACAGAATTTTTAGCTCTTGATAGGTATGAAGTTGAACTTTCAACTTACTTTACTTGACAGCTGACATCTATTCCTGTGATTTTCATAGATATCTTTCAACTTTGAGTTTGATCAATTAGCCAATTTTTATTTATTATTGAATGAGTTAAACTTCAGAGTGCACAATTTAAATAAAGATACATTTATTACATATTTTAACTACATTTGTTGCATTTGAAAAAACTTATTCTTCGCTTTTATTTTTATAATACATTAATTGCGGTGGAACTGCAGTCACTTTTAATAATGGGAGATACAACTAAAATTAAGGTAATTCAACATTAATGCAGTGCACAAGAAAATATAATAAAAATCTATTAATTTTTTCAGTCACTTTAATTGATTTATAGGGTGGATAATCTTTTTATTTATTTAATTAATAAAAAAAGTAGCTCAACGGTAGTGTTTACCTATTGATAAGGGTTATCATTTTGACATATTTCAAAGTATTATCTAACCTCTCGCGGTCGTGCTGCATATTGCCCAATATTATTATAAAATTACGATATAAAAATGGCTTATGACTTAAAAAAAGAGGAAGAGGTCAAGGAATTTGTAGAGAACCTTGGCGTTGAATATAGATTCGGTTGCTTCAAAGAAAAGAAGCCAGAGGTGTGTCACCTATTGGGTGATTATTTAGAAGCAATTAAAAAAGATTTTACGAAAGCAGCTGCAGTATTTAAAAGCAATTGTTTAGATTATAACTATGGGAAATCATGTCTAAAGTACGGGAATTATAAGTTGGTCGGAAAAGGCGGAGATAAAAGTGATCCAGAGGAAGCTTTAAAGTTTTTCGAAAAAGGTTGTGAATTAAATGATCCCACTGCTTGCTTACATGCTGGCTTGTTGCTCACTGCAACTGGCCCGAACGCCACAGCTCCTAAGGATGTGCCTAAAGGTAAGATTTCAGACTTGCAGTACTAATATAATTAAAATAATATTTTTAATAGCTAATGAATAATTAATAAATGAGGAATGTTTGTTATAACGATTAACTGTATTTTTATGTAAAAAGGCTTACAAGTTACACCAAACTTATGAATGTGGAAACAGCACACAATAAAGTTGATTTAACTAAAAATTTTATATTTTGTTATGTCATGATATCAAATGTCTAAAATACAATATTGTTGTTTATAAAAAGGTTCCAAACTTTTGGAGAATTCAAATATTTATTTTTATTTTTAATTACAGGTTACAACTACTTGAAAAAAGCATGCGACAGAAATGAATCTATGGCTTGCCACCACCTCTCAGGGATGTACCTCAGTGGCATACCAAGAGACCCTAAACAATTTAACCCACACAACCCTGAAAAGAACAAAACTCTTGACTATTTGATCCGCCCAGACATGAAAGAAGCCTTTTCATTTGCAAAGCGAGGTTGTGAGCTTGGCCATGTATATGCCTGCGCTAATGTCAGCTTAATGTACAAGAAAGGAGATGGAGTTGAAAAGAATTTAGATGAATCGAAAAAATACTTTCAGATTGCACAGAGCTTACAAAAGGCACATGAACAAACAAAAGAAGTTAAATTCCAACAAGGACTTGAGAAATAATTATGAAAGTGTAGTACAAAGTGTTGTTAAATATGTTGCATTTGGTGTATGTTAGCTTTTAGAATAAATTATTATAATTTTTTTCTTTATCTGTGTCTCATTTATAATAATGACAAAATGTTGCCTAGAAATTAAATTAAAATAGGATAAATTGGTACAAATAAGAAATAAATTCCTAAATTTCCACCCAATCATAAATATTATTGATGTTTTTACTTTAATTTTAATATTGCTTCTGCGTTAGCAATTAGGTTCATTATAATAACTTATAATTGACATGAATACTTAATGACTACAAATATTATAAACAATCATAATAACTCAATGAATAGGCTAGCCGCACACACGCAATATTATTGATCAATATTATTGTTGACCATATTGAACAATATAATGGTACCGCACATGAAAAAGGTTTCAATATTGGGCAATATTTAGTTACTTTAATATTCCATTATACACAGACATTGAAAGATTGTTTTGAAAAACTTATTTCCTATTGATTATGTAAAATATACAATGCTTAAAAAAACCACTAGTTTTATAGGTCCTATACTTCGATCATTAATAAAAACTAGACATAATCAATGACAATAAAGTTCAACAAGATGCTCAATAAATCCGGCTTTAACTCATATGAATAAGTTTCAATTTATTTTAGTGTATATTGACCAGCTTCGGTCTTTTAGATGTGTTTATTTCTTTCGACTAGAATCATAAAAAATACATTTGAGAACTGTTTTAAATTCCATTTTGCATAGGATAGTGTGTGGTTGTTTTTAATAATTGAAGGGCTTATATTAATTAGGTACATGATAGAACATAGTACATAGACACAGGGCAGATACAGATCTTGAAGGGTAAAACCGGCCATAATATATTTCCGATGATCGGCTTTAAACTCAAATCCAATTAGATACCTACCATAACAAAAGCCCATTATTTGCTAGTCTTAGGTCTGTCATAAAATTCCTACATAGGTACCTACAATCAATTATATCGAGGCACCAATTTATTTTATACCATCCTATATTGTATCCTACTAATATTATAAATGCGAAAATTTGTGAGGATGTGTATGTGTTTGTTACACTTTCACGCAAATTCTACTGAACCGATTACAATTAAATTTAGCACACATATAGAGGGTAACTTGGATTAACACATAGGATAAGTTTTATCCCGGAAATCCCACGGGAACGGGAACTATGCGGGTTTTCCTTTGAAAACGCGGGCGAAGCCGCGGGCGGAAATCTAGTACCCTTATATCCTCGTCCCCCATGTAATTAATGAATATATAGCTTAAGGGTGCTCTCCATCATTCCATGTTGTGAAATATTATTTTAGATCGGTATCATCGGAGGATCCGGTTTCGATGAGCCAGGCTTGTTCGAGAACCCTGTAGAACGCGCTGTAACAACTCCGTTCGGAAACCCATCTGATGTTCTGCTTGAAGGTTTCATTAAGGGCGTGCCGTGTGTGATACTCGCACGTCATGGCAGGAAACATCAGTATCAACCCAGGTGAAAAAAATCAACACATTTTTATGCAGTACATATAATAAAATACGTTCTCAAAGGTTTAAATTTTCTTTCTTAAAAACTCACACAGAGTTGGGTATTGTGCTAATGTGTGTTCTAAACGTATACATATAGACTCCACCCCGCGTAGAATCAAACGGTGGAAAACGCTATCACTTTTTTCTAATTTATTTCCCTTCCAACCTGCGGTATTTCTTCATTTGTAAAGCTTCGGTACCCTGAAGGATAATTTATAACTTATTTAATTTTAAACAAATACTCATAGCATGAAAAATATATTATTACCTTTGCAGTGATGTCAATTACCGTGCGAATATATGGGCGCTAAAGGAAATAGGGTGCACGCATGTGCTCGCCACTACAGCCACGGGCAGCCTTGACGAGAAATACGAACCGGGGAGTCTTGTTATTATTGATGATTTTATTGATAGGTAAGGTAGTTGTCCAAATGGTATATTAAATTATCTTAATTCCCGTAGTTTGTACCTTCTAATATTGTAGACTTAACAGAATACGAAAGAAGCAAGAAAATAACCATTAAATTAAATAAGAGCGTCTATGCCGATCACACGTGTCAGAAGTGAAACTTCTTTGGCAAGATCCAAACATACCAAAATCGTCGCCTTACTCCATGACGTAACCGTATTGCCATGACGCGACCTTGAAATTTACTCTGAACGCGCCTAAATAAGTTCCACTTCAATAACAAATATTTAAAAATGTTTTACAGAACATGGGGTCGTAAATGCACGTTCTACGACCGCACCGAGGGTGGTCCAAAAGGCGTCTGTCACTTGCCGATGTTTCCCGCGTTTTGTGCGTCGGCTCGAGACGCCCTTTCAAATGCCGCAAAAGCAAGAGGTTATGCTTGCCATCATAGTGGTACTGTTGTTACTATACAGGGGCCTAGGTGAGGTTCATAAAATTAGGAATAAACTTTTTTCTTTATGTTCAATATGTATTTTGTTTATCTTTTAAGCGGTATAAAATATAATGTGTTACCAACCTTCTATTGGATGTGTTGCCATTAACTACTTAATATAATAGATATGACATTAACTACTTTAATATAAAAAATTAATTCTATGACTTGATAGTCGATTGTATTTTTAGGTTTTCCAGTCGAGCAGAAAGCTTAATGCATCGCCAGTGGGGCGGGCATCTTGTTAATATGACTACAGTACCAGAGGTGAGCTAAAAAAAATTTAACAATGTTATGCTAATAATATAAAGCGACACCATCAGTATTTCTATTTTCTAGCGATTAAGAACAACGGTTACCACTTAATTTAGATGGTCCACCTTCTTTGTTCTGACCTTAAAAAATATGAAAATATGATGAAAAACATTATTTTTTAAACTTATTTTACTGTACAGTTAAAACCTTTTATATTTTAGGTGGTTTTAGCGAAGGAAGCAGGACTTAGCTATGCGGCCGTAGCCCTTGTCACTGATTACGATTGTTGGAGAGAAAATGAGAAATCGGTAATTTTAACTTTTAAAGTCTTTTTTTACATGTGAAAAAGTAACTTAAAGTTTTGTTTGCGATTGGAAAACAAGCCTTATAAAACCCCAAAAGTAGTGAGGCTTATAATTTTCTATATTCATTTTATTTTTTCAGGTATGCGTAAGCGATGTTCTTGCAGCATTTGCGAAAAATGTGAAAAAAGCAGCCGACGTTATCGTCGACGCTATTCAGATTATGGCCGCTAAAGCCGATCATGCCTATTTAGAAGCTCATAAGGTGTTTATTAATTATTCATTTATTTATTGATTAAATGTTATGCGTAACTTTTTTATTTATGCATTTATTTTTTTTACATGGCGACACCAAAGAATCTCTAATACTTTTCTAATCTCTATCAAGCTGCATTTATTTTAGGTTTTTCTTTTTTCTTCAGGAACTGGTTTCGTCCGCCATCATGCTAAAGGAATAATCGAAGCGTTCCCCTATTATATAAGCTGATCTTTTATACTTTTATCATTATATGTATTATAAAAAGGAAATAAAACAATACATTTTGCATGTAATTATTTATTTAAAATCCACATAAAAAATGACAAAGTACATTATTCACGCCGTCAATGTCTGTGATAATTCTTATCTATTATTTATTTATTTTACGTATTTGACTTGTGCCAACGATTGGGAAAATTCAATCAATCTTTTTTATTGTGTTTCGAAACTTTTTTTTGTAAATGCTTTAATTTACTTTAAATGCGTTTTGCAACTTTAGGTTAATATAAAATCATAAGATATTTCATAAGCGATCATAAAAACATCTAATTTGAATGTAAAATTAGTTTGACATACATGTTTGGTCAAAATTATTTATAGTAGAATAATTTATTCGTCTGAACGCATCTCAAGAACTATTTGTTCGTTTCAAAGTCCAAAAGCTATACTAACATTTACGCTACAATAAAAAAGAATGAAGAATCAACAAAAGTAAAAATACGCGGGAAAAATCGTCTCATAGACTCCCACCAAAAGCTAGCACATATAATTACATTAAAAATGAATTATTTATCAAAAATAATTTTAAAATTAATTAAAACAACTCGTGTAGACCGCGTCACTTAACCCTTATGTAACTCCCTTTCCCCACAACACATTGCTTAGTATCTAATCTACGCTTATCTAAGCGACAACTATCTAGCTTTAATTATAAAATAAAAGATCGAATTCTACTCAAATGCTTCACGAAGTATCGATGGATCTGTGAAGAGAGAGAAATTCAGTTATTATTGTATAATAATTTCCAGAAATAAATTTAATTGATAACATATATTTAATGTACAAACACGATTAGGCTTCTAAATATTTTGAGATTTGTCACTGATCTATAATATAAAAAAGATCTTTTGTGAATATTTAAAAGTAATACCGATTTGGAAGGAATTTTTAACATACAGTGATTTCATCAGATTTTAAAACCACCATCTAACTGGCCCAGAGGTTAGCACAAAGTGACAAGAACATAAAAGTTAAGTTTCCTGAGTTCGATCCTAGTACACAGGATTTCAAACACAAACATACATCTAGATGCAAACAAATGTGCAATAAGCACAACAGTAAATTTTTGATCAATCTATGCAGTGCTACCGCTCTACTATGTGTAGCGAAGCGCTCACATTTTTATCATCGCTACCACTCTACACACAACTAAATCTCTACCGCTCTACCAAAAACTCTACTTACCACTCTCCCCACACAACAATGGGGAATATTCATGTTTTTCTTTTTTGTCTTAAATTAATAGTTTACTATTTTATAACGTAGAAAAAAATATAAATGGGCTTCAAAATACTCTACATATTTTTAAAATGAAATTTAAAACGTTTAAAAAATTTAAGCAGTTCAAACGCCGCCATTTTGCGCGCGTTTTGCGTGACGTCACATGATACGTCCAGTGGGTGTTTACCTTAATGTTTACTATGGAGTGATGAATACAAAGTCGTGTCAAATGACGTCACATTTCGTTCGACCTATGGTGGCGCGTTTTGGAAGTTTGAATTTCGCTCCCTTATTTTGCACTTTTTGAATATTATTTTAGGGGTTTAAATAATAAGTAAATAAAAAAAAATTCTTTTCATTATAATATTACGATAATAAGTATTCGAGAAAAAAATATTTTAGGCCATTTAAAATTGTATGCATATTCCCTATTCAACTTTACAATTCTATTGCTCTACCCAAAGCACTCCAAAACTCTACAACTCTTAAGGGGCTGATAACACCAAATTGAAGTTATTTGAGCAGTTTTTTAAGAAAAGATATTCTAGCCCATCAAAAAAAAATATGTTAATATTCATCATATTTCGAAGACCGTGGACGGACTCGATACATAATTGGACGAAATCGGCTCGATAGAAAATAATTGCAAAGATTGGTCTTAAAATCATCATTAAACGATTCTATGTCTTTATTTTTTTGACGTACGGGTCTGCAATTTAAAACACGAAGTCAACATATTATTACCTGAAACTCTAACGAGTCATATTTCGCATATGACCCACACTTTTCCTTAAATCACATATCTTATTATTTTCTTCTACGACCCGGCCCCGCCAAGTAACAGTGATATTGCGCTCTCGTTTGCGCACACTGTCCAGTTGTATGGGAGTAAAGGAGAGCGCAATCACTGTTACATTTGCTCTTAACAGCCCCTTAACTTCAACTCTATCGTGCCAAATCTCTACCGCTCGACCAACAGCTCTTTCTCTATCGCTCTATCCACAGCTCTATCTCTAGCTCTCTCCCCCTAACTCTACCACTACGCATCTCCTTTTGCTTGTTTTATATTATGTGTTGTGTGCTTTTCCACTTGTATTTATTTAATAAAGAATATTCATTCATTCATTCATTCATTCACCTCAGTTCTTAGTCCACGGGTTGCGCGCATGCTGTCCCGGTATC
>CAJQZM010036687.1:0-26802 GCA_907164665.1 Colias nastes
TTATTCCAGTTGGATCGAAGCTACACTGAGAATACTGATGATTGTGCGACTTAACTTATATAACGTTGAATCCCAGGACAATACAACTGAATGGTTTCATTTTTATTCGGTCGGTTAGTACGTTATTGGAATGAATTGGTATGCATCAAATGCTCTCTCCAAGTTTCCTTTGCGCCGGGTTTGTCTGGTCGTGTCCTCTTAAATTTGCATACGTACCTTGCATGTTCCAGACTAAAAAATTGGCTATCTTGTTAGTGTTGTGTCGTGAAATTTTCCAGTTTTATGTGAGATCGTGTGAAAGTGTTTAGTGCCATTAGAAAACACGAATTTCACGATCTCTCGCAAAACAAAAGATGATTTGAAGCTTTGGTTTAACGAGAATCGTAAATAATAAGTTATGGCACACAAGTTGATGGTTGATGTGCATGCTCAGTAGCAAAAACTGTAACCAAGTATTAAATACTACTTCTAGCCGTTATAAGACTCACATCAACGTGAGAATTACATTGGTATTGAAAGGAAATTGGATTGGTTTCATTTCGATTTGCGTCAGCCACATACTTACTCGTTTATGTATCGTAATTCGTAGTTATGTGGATTGAGTTGCTTGTATTTTGTTACTGAATATTATATGTTATATTATGTTGGTTAATTTGAGTAAAATATGTATAATTAAATTTATTTAAACTGGATTAAATATGCAAAATAATAACATTATGAGAAAGTTTTAATTTATCTGTATGTTAAAAAGTTTAAATTAAAAAGTTTGCCCATTCAAAGCTAGCCTTTTCGTTTCAATAAATAAATCCATGTGGTTTAAATATGTATGCCTTAACGTTAACGTTTTGCCATAGCGTTTCAACTGTTTATGCTACCGAATAAAATTAAGTACCAAGAAATGGTATGTGATAAGTAAGATCAATTTATAACAAAAAAGTACCGAAAAGTTCATTCGTTGAATGTCGTAAGTGGCTTAGTACCTCGTATTTTATTTATACTGAGATAATTGAGCACGCAGCTGTGCTCAGTACACGTTACGCTCAGTGCATAAATCTGCATAAAAATAGTAGAATAGTGAATTCAGATAATGTGTACCAATCTGACCCTCTCATCTCGCCCCATACGACTCACTGGATCATATGGATGCAAAGCCACTGACCCATATTCTTAACAGCTGAGTACTTAAAAGCCTTAAAGAGTGCTACCCTCGTTATATTGTTGTATTATGAACGATTGCACAGCACGATGCTCATTCTTTGTACTGAATTGGCACAGTTAATTGACACGCTGACCCATTTCTTTATGAATTTATCTTCTGGCATGAAAGAACTGGCTTACTACTCAGGAGGACCACTCTGCTTCAAACAGAGAGATGTCAATTCATTTAATATTTTATTTGTAACCAAATACCATACCAACGAAGTCAATTGAGTCTTTGTGCCTATCATGCCTACTTGGATGATTGTTATTTTCTTCTTCTTAGTTAATGGTCTACAGGCGATTTATTTCGTTCTGTGTAAACTGTATTCTTCCTAACAACCTTTGATCAATTTTATGGCCATTAATTGTAGAATCATTTAAAGTAGCATTTTATCTGAGCTATTCTAAATGCGAGGATCCACAGTTTTATCATAGCTTATAAAATAATTGTCTTTTATGACTTCAGTTAATAAAGATGATACATACGGTTTAACTACCTATCTATATCTGTATACGTGTTGTAATGTTTTAATATACTTATGGTTTTATTTGTTCTTCATAATTAAATTCATTATTCAGTAGTTGTATGTACATTGCATCATACGCTACATACTAAAGTTATAAAAATCTGCCTGTAAATCTTCCATCTCATTTGTATACTCCATGCCACACTGTGTAACTCGTATCCTTTGCAGTTCCCACTTGGCATATGTCTGTGACAAGATTGATAAGTTCCTCTGGCGCCATATAGGGACATCGATCCGATAAAGGTCCTGTCCGATTGAATGTATATAATTCACGTATTTGGTTAATCAAACCCAGATTGATAAAATGGCAACCACTTTGACCAGTAAATTATGGACAGCGCTTGTAATAAATCAATCCCACACAAAACTTATCTATGAGCCAACTGTTGAAAGTCAGTGATTTAATAGTACTGAATTTCACATATCCAGTAAGGAATTGAAATATTGCACTGTGACTCGAGTTTATTTCTTACAATAAAATTATTTGTTAACCGACCAAGGGATAATCTTAGAAAGCAGAAATTAACAATATATTTATTATGATTAAAAGGCATTATATTCCATACCGATATTATTATAGCCGTCGCCCATTTCACTCATTACACTTTTATAGGCTATAAAATAAATAGGGGTCTAGAAGACGAGTAAATATTTGCATGCTTTATAGCGTTTTATTTTTTTGCATCGTGTGTCTAAACGGGAAAGATCTTGGCGTGTTTATCTTGTTAGTAATATACCTATTGCTATTATTTTAAGAATATAGTTTTAAAAATGTTTACAAGGCTATGTCAATGCACCGGAACCACGCTTCCTTTGCGTTAGTTACACTTGCTTGGTTTTGTCGAACAACCCTTTCCCACCACGGATATGCCATTGTCGCAATTTGATACAAGATTATCTTACAATGCAAGTAAAAAGTAGCCATTGTATTACATCATGAATGTGTATTTATTAGGGATGCGCCGAATACCGAATACATATTCGGTATATTCGGCATCTTTTTCACTATTCGTATTCGGCCGAATTATTCGGTTTAGGTGCCGAATATATTCGGTATGAGTATTTCTACTTTCTTGGCTATAGAACTAAATAAATAACTTCATATTATGAATGATTTTTGTCATACTATACACAAGTCAAAGAAATCCTATGAAGAATGTGTTGGTAGGGTAATTGCGCTGGTTTGCCGTCCAGCTTCAGTTTTCGTCCATTTGACTGACCTGCTACAATCACGTGCGTAAAACTTGAATACAAGCCTACTTTCCCACACCAGTTGCGAAGTGTACCATTTGAGAAGAGCACCAGTTGCTAAGTTCACCATTTGAGCATGGTGTACAAGTTGAGAAGTGCACCAAATGCGTCAAACCCGTAACAGGGTGCCTAAAATCTAAATTATTATAATATCTTAACTTTCTAATTTCTAGTTATTCTTTTGTTGCGTTTATAAAGCCTAATCGACCGCAACGAGCACGGTGATTGGCATACAAAAATAGCAAATTTAATCAAATTCGTTATTCGGGAAAATCGGCCAAATCGTAAGGTCAAGTAATCAAATTACCAGCCGCCTTGAAATTATTATACGTTTCTGTAAAAACATTTCGATAGCGCGTTCTAAGTGACGCCTAGCGACATCTATCGCAACGTATCGAAGTTAAACTCTGGCATAGTTTCAGCAATAGGTATATACCTATATAAAATAAAACAATCATTACATTTCAGATCAACGTTTATTTTGTAAATTTACATCAACATAATTTAATCATGTTTATTATTAGCACTTAGTCAGTATTTAATATTTATTATACTTTAAATCCTGAAGTCTGAAGACAATGCTTTTAGTCCCAATAGAATATGACATTATTTTTTTAAACTATAGTCAACATTCACTGGCACTGCGCCCTACTCCACCACGAGAAATAACACAATCACACAAATTACACTTAACTTTTGTTTCGTCATCTTGCATTTCATCAAAAAAGTCCCAAGCTCGCGATCTTTTACTTTCATATTGCAAACACTAACTTAAAGTAAAAATATAAAACTTTTAAACAATATAAAAATTTTAATATTTTTTTGTTTTAATTTGTAACGTATTCGTGCGATGTTTCAACACAACTGAGAGTTCTGAGACGGCTCACGGCACGGAGTGCGCGGGCGATATACGCGTGTGGCGGGCGGTGAGGTAAGGCTCGCTCGCCACCGAGCCAGCAGCTACTTGCGACCCGTTAGAACGGGTTTACGCATCAAAACACGTCAAAACATTGAACCGAATAATTCGGCCGAATATTCGGTTCGGTAAGGTTTTAACCGAATAGTATTCGGTATTCGGTTATTCGGTGAAACCACTATTCGGCGCATCTCTAGTATTTATCAATTGAAAATATGGAAAGACTGGAACAGCAATTTCACAAGCGAAAAGAGAAAGTTATTTCGGCAATAGTGTATTTATTATCTCATTTTGTTGTGCTTGCATTATTATTAACAAAACGTCAGTTTTGCGCTTCAAAAGCGAGCAATAAACACATTTCATTTGCCGGGCTAATCTTGGCAACAGCAATGATATTCAGGTCAAATACTATTAGGATTACTATTTCACTTAGGTTTGTTTGCTAATTCTTGATACGTCCTATTAAAAGATGCACTCAACATAAATACAAACTATAAATATACGTGTACTTAGATTCATGTAGGTACTTATACATAATGCAATCTAGATTCTATCCAAAAGTGGTAGGTGCTTTAAATTGATACTAACTCTATTGACACAATTGTTTGTTCCTCTCGACAGTTGTTTAAAAATAAATGGTTGTCGTGTGCCCCACGCCACAGCGTTAATGTCCCTTGCGCCGGCGCATGTCGTGAGGGGAGCTCTACGCACGTGCTCAATCACACATTCAAATCGGGTACAAAATAAACGAAGAGCCTTGGAGATAAGCGATTATGGAAGAGGATGTTTTCCTTTGTCATCATTAAAATCGACAAGGTTTGCGTGTTAGGAATAAACAATGACTGTTATAAATAAGCTAAAAGAAGAATTGTTGGAACATTAGAATTTACGGCAAAAAAACGAATAGGTAATCATAAATTTTATTTTATATTTAAACTGTTGAATGACAAAATGCTATCCTAATTAAAAATCTATAAACTCCGATTCAAAGCGACAATATGAAGCCGGCTGTAATGGCTCCTCATCGCAATGGTCAAAGTTCGTTGAATCTCCTGAATGCTTACACTTAGGCACGAATGGAGCTGGCCATCGGCAATTTAAAATTGCTTCCCATTCAATTCCCTTAAACCATTTATGATTTTTAAAATCCATTACTCCATTTTTCATCACCCCAAATCGTTTACTTATGTCAACTTGTAACGTGTTGCGAATGAGATCTCGTAAATCCGTATTAAAACCTGATGGACATCTATATTTTCCAGCTACAATTCTTTCATATGTCTTCATTGGCTCACTTGCATAAAATGGAGGATAACCTGCACTCATTTCAAACAACAGAACTCCAAATGACCACCAATCAACGGAAAATCCATATCCTTTACTTAGAATCAATTCTGGTGCAAGATATTCTGGTGTGCCGCACAGTGTCCACGTTCTACCTTGTAATATTTTACAAAATCCGAAATCAGTTATTTTTAAATAACCAGTTTTATCAATCAAAATGTTTTCAGGCTTTAAGTCGCGATAGACTAAATTGCAAAAATGCAGATACTCCAATGCCAGTACAACCTGACAAGCGTAAAATTTCGCAAGAGGTTCTTCAAATTTTCCCATTTTTCTAAGATGCGTAAACATTTCACCGCCTGGGACAAATGGCATTATAAAATAAATGTAACTGTTGTCCTTGAAACAATTCTCCATTGAAACAGTAAAAGGAAATCTAATGGCTTCAAGTATACGCTTTTCGTACAGGGTGTGATCGACCTGTTTCATTTTTATAACCTTTTCTTTTTCCAACACTTTCATAGCATAATATTTATTTGTGTTTGAGTGTCGCACTAGAACAACTCTTCCGAATGCGCCAGTACCTAAAGTTCTTAAGTGATCGAGATCACAAAAGTTAATTGAAGATTGAGGTTTCTTACACCATCGTCCTTGAAATTCACCTAGTAACTGTTTTAAATATTTCGTATATTGTTGTTGTTGCTGCTCTGTGTAACCATCGCGTATATCAGAAGGCAAGGACTGAGATATGGCTCTATAGGACATCTTATCTTGTATAACATACGTTCTATTGAATTGCATTGTTTACAGTTTGACATTGGCTCAATGCCAACTGGATTTGAGGTGATATGAAAATATTGACGAATATCGTTTAATTTGCCCAAAAATTATGATTTCCGCAAATTAATGAAAAAGGCAATCTTGGTTTGCCTTTTGTACGTATTTTGCTGAGATCGAAAGTACACGAGGGCTTGAAGAGTGGATGCGAGGGGTGAATACACTGGCGGAGGGTGGTGGAATCAGCTGTGTTTGGGGTGACACGCCATGCCGCGCCGGCTGGTCGACGTCCCGACTAATGTATTGATCAGACTACACGTGAAACTTGCTGGTTCCGCGAAATATTCTTTTATACTTCAGTATAAAATAAAATTATTTTATTTATTGTTATTTATAAAACTGTTATCAGAACAGGTTCAAATTTTACGTCTCTTAAATTAAATCTGAATTATACTTACATGCTTCAAATTTTAATGTATCCTTATTTTCTCCAGTTCCGTAGTCTATATAGATAAACGAGTACAGAACGATGCGATATTAACACCATTTATCTCGACATAAGTTCCGCTACGATATCTATTTTGTGATTACGATTCATTTCTTTGACGACAATGAATTATAACTGTCACGTTAGTAGGTCGATAATAGAGGAATGAGTATAAACATTGACGTTATACTACCGTTAGCTTTACAACTGTATGAGCGAATATAAAGTCGGTACCATAATCTATAAGGATGATGCATACGACCGCGTACTCCATGACGTGTCCGACATTCTTGAAATAATTGGCACTTTATGCCACATTAATACTGTTTATAATAAATTTTGCTGGAATCAAAATAGGTTTGCTTTTCGAGAAAAGTTTACACACATTTGAAGAGTTGACCTGAAATAAAATTTTGGTATAATAGTAACACTTCAAGAAAACGCTCTAGGTAGGAATACTTACCTAAGTGACGTGGAAGACAAAATCAAAATATATAATATGGGCGTGCTATTTTAAAGATGACCTTAATAGAAAGCTTTTAGCAAAGTTTCAACCTATACAATTCAGCAGATATTAAGTTGATTGTTAAGATTACACGCGATCGCCGGTCAAGGTTGTAGAGGCCCGCAGTCCGCAATGGAGCTCTTGGCACCACATCTGACAGGCGCATTGATATTTATCGTGTATTACCGCAACTCCTAATGCTAGACGGTTGTATAGAAGTATGTCGTAATCTGTAATGTCTCAACTTTTGTAGGTACCAAATGATTATGTTGTCTATGAGCTAGAGCTATATAGTATATCAACTTCGTATATAATGTCCTATTAAAAAAATCTGAGAAAATTATTTTAATGTAACAGTTTTATCAGTGTCACTATCCGGTTTTCTATTATTACGGAATCCTTTTGATGTTTGCATACTGGAAAAATATCCTTTGAAAACGTAGAGTTACAGTAAATCTGGAGCAGCGAATTCCATAAGGAATAGCCGTAAAGGCTGTAATTACCAGGCTGTGAGAGGGGATAATATTATACTCACCATTCAAAGCATGAATAAGTTAATAAATCACTACCAGGGGCTAAGAGCGAAATCAGCTGTTGAGAGTTAAAAAAAGCCCGCTCGTTAATGCCACGTGGTGGCGGTTATTTTTCGAGGACGTTTATTAACATCGGTAAAAAAATTCATAGCAACTCGTTTTAATATTGAGTATAGAAATCCAGTTTCGTGTTTTTTCTGAAATTCCCTGGTGCAAAAATATGACCTTAATGGCAAAGCTAATTAAAGAGTTTTTGACAAAACTGTGTCAACCATAATGGGGTTTTACCACAATTTAATAAATTATGCTTTTATTTCTACTGACTATATTTTGTTGATGTTTGGGGTGATTGATAGGAACATTTTGAATGAGAATAACATGTTTAAAACATATAACGTGAAAAAAATATTTATGAATATCACTCTTTTTGTTTTAATTATGCTTATATTTATCTGTTAGGGGAGTTTATTAATACGACCTTACTAAAAGTAGATAGCACAAAGCTTTTATGCCTGTCATTTTGTAATATAGATTAGTTACTATATATAGGTAACCTTTATGGTGGCAATGTCAGTCACATATAACGGCCCGTATTGATCTCCCTCGTGCCTTTATCTGTTTTATATAACCTTTAACATAAATAAGCTGGAGGCAACAGAAATTAATCGGGCAAAAGCAACCCCTTTGAACGGTAACCTATGTGTATAGAGCAATTTTATTTTAACAAGTATGAAAAGAGTTATAAATATCCAACTATTAAAGTTGTTGTGGCACTGAGTCGAAGCACATTATTTTTCAAGCACTTTCTTCTTACTGTTAGCATTAAATGCAGTTTAATATTCTATATTTTCTCGACAATCTCAATGGAATTTTAAAGCTGTATAGCCATCATTGGCTCAAGTACCATACTAAGTATTCGTAGTTGTTATATTAAAGTCATCTAAGCGTAAGAATCGTTCCTATTATATATTCGAGATTCTCAAATAAACAGCATGACTCAAACTTTATAGACCGCATTTCGATATGTAGCGGAAACCAACGCGCATATTAACTATTATATTAAGTGCTCTTCTCTATGATTATCCTCGCCATATACCTACTCGCTTCAAGCGTTCATTTAACCAGAACTTTGAAAGTATCAAGTATTTATGAAGTTCTATAATCCAACTTGTTTAATTACTGGCCTGAAAGCCGGAGTATATTCACCCATATAGTGTTATTAACTGAGACTATATTAGAGAGCTCTATTATGTAGAGCTTTTGTTTCTATGCTATATTGCTAAATTGATTTGTTCATAAACAACATAAGGTACTTAGGTGCACAATTTACGAGCGTATTCCGCATTAATGGAAGTGACCAGTGAATATTTTAATAAAACTATCGCTCTAACTAGCGTCTAGGTAATAGAGATCCTTTCTGACGCAATTATCTCGGATCGCACAAATCAAAGTGGCTGCGGTGGATTTAGTAATATAATCTAACCACCGACGTTCAGCGTTTGGTGCCAACGAACCTATCGACTGGTTTGCGTAAGAATATCTAGCAGTTGTTTGTATACAAACGCAATCGGCGCTAGCTATCTCCTAGTTTCTCGTACGTTACGAAAATGAAATGTTCCATTTCGTGATTCCTTTACTATCGCTTTAGGTGTGCACATTATCTGTCGGCAAATTTATTACGGGGTGGATACGTTAGTTGGTAACTCTTTGCAATAGGGCTGTTTATGACTAGGAGTAAAAACTGCGTGTATTTCTTTGTGACAGGAGCAGGACTCATAGAAATAATCGACAACCTTTCAAATTAATGAGAAATAAGGTTATTTAATTTGACGTCAATGTTTTACGTTACATTAAAGAAGTCAACGAAGAGCACAGAATACATAATAGTAGCTAAACGCTACAGAACGGACACTCTCCGCCTCCCGCCAAAATTAAACTTACCTCACCCCCGCGCGATCAGACATAAAATGGGCCATATTTTTCTGCAAGGACGATACGCAACGAAGATTGACAACATTAATCAAATTGACTTAAAGTAATTTTATTATTTTGGATTTGTGATTATCGTTTTTCGTAGAAAATGGTTAGATATTGTGCTGTTTACGGATGTATTTCATCAGAAAAACGCGAATTTTTTTTTACGCTAGTCACAAATGTGCCAACCATAAAGCGTTAACACACACATTTGCAGTCTCTACAGTGTGACTGTCAAAACGATCATTTTGTATGGAGTGTCCGGGGTGTGCGAAGAGTCTTGCTAGTGATTTATTAACAAAAATAATCACACATTAAATTAACTAACAATAAGCTTATCACGATTTTTTTTTTGTTTCAGATTTATCAAAAAACCGATTTTGTGAATTGCCTGATGAAGTGACCACATATATATTTTTAGAAAAGTTATTACTATCACAAAATATTATAAGGAGTATACCTGATGCCGTTGGAGGCCTTCAGTCACTTACATATTTAGATTTAAGGTAAGTCAAAATAAAAATACTTTTACATTGTATTATACTCTTATATTAAGGAATGTTTGATACCTTTAAAGGCGGTATGTATTACAAATTCAATGTTCACTTAATAACTACTGTACAAAATGTAATATAACAATTCACATTATTTTATGATCGTTCACCATATGATAACTAGCGTTCCTCAATACTTGCATCATGTCCATTTTCACATTGAGGCGGAATTCTTCAGGAACGGCTTTCAAGTGTGGCAGTAATGATAAGAGGAACATTTTGTCTGGATCTTCGCTTTCACTTTTATTGGCTATGTCTGAGACATTTGCGAATGCAAATTCGTTTATAGTTGGCTTCGATGGCGTCACTTCCAGCTCTATGCCGTCGTTGGATTGTGTATCGTCCATATAATTGTCGTTTTCTTCATCTGAACTCATTTTGGTCAATTTCAATTTCTTCACGGGTCTCCATACCTTCTTTTTAGCCGGATCCTCTTCAGAGTCGCTACCCCCGCCCGTGTCGCGGGAAGGTAATGACTGATTTTTTAACAGGAATTCTAAGAGACGACAATAGACGTACGGCTTTTTTGTTCTGTTCGGATTTGATATGTATTTTTGAAAACAGTCGCGTATACTCTTCCATTTCTTTTGCAGTTGAAGCTCTGAAATTAAAACATCGATTAGACTTTTTTCATTTATTAAATGACTAATACTACTACTACTAGTCTCTTGCCCCGGCTTCGCTTGCTTCGATCCACAGATACAATGGAATAGCTTATCGGCGAAGATGTAGTATCTAAAGGTAAAATATTAAAAAAAAACGATCGAGTCGTTTTTGACCTAGATTGTAACAATTAAACAACAAAAAAATAATATAATTTTGTAAATATGTGCTTAGTCCAAAATCATTATAAATCCAATGGAACAAAAATTAAGTAGGTACTTAATAATTCTATGTGGTTGGACCTACAACATTGAAACTTTTAATATATCATTGCCGTACCACAAATAGGATTAGGCACGCCGATTTGCAACTAGTCGCAGTGATTGTCGCTTACCCAACTCACGCATCTCGCTCTTCGTGACGTTGACGTCATTCCCGGCCACCTCTCGCACGACCTCCAACCACAGCGTGTGTCGCGCAGCTTTCGATCTGTACTCGCGGTTCTCGAAGTCCCATATGCCGGGGCGTTTTTTCACCGCCTCAATGAGAGTCTCCGGCTCGTATTCGAATTGCATTGTGTAGCGGCGTCTGAACGCATGCAGGGTACGCGCGGCGGCCGGCGGGCGACTGACGCGCAGGCGGCAGGCCGCGGCGGGGGGAACGCGCGGTTACTTGCCATCATGGCGGCCGCTTGCGGTGAGGTGTACACGCGTTAAGTTGGATGGGAACTGTCCCGTTTAAATTGCTTAAGTTTTTAATAGATACTTACAGGTAAATTAGCTTGGAGAAATTTTTGCGTTTGTAGTAGTGTATGGTCAGCAAATAAAATAAAACAACATTTTATTTTTAGTTTTTATTTTATATATATAAGGGATTTTAAATTAAACTATATGTGTTTCTCCTCTGAAAAAGATGAGACTTTATTTTAATATTTGCACATTTAACATACGTATAACTTTTACATTAACAATGTTACTAAAATGAAAAATTTACTAACCTGAAAAAGAAACGACATTTAAAGTTTAATTCTTTAGTTTGAGAAGTCAAAGGCTTGCCTCGACCATGTTTTAACACTGGAGCCATTTTGAATTAACAATATAAAGTTACAACATTTACACACAAATTAAACACTTCAACAAATATTATAACAATATAAATAATAACAACAATCAACAAATACAAAATTTAACAATTAAACTACTAGACCGGGAGATATTGACACAAAATTTCGAGTCATTTGTAACAGGATGGCGGTTCTACAGGGGTCTTAGTACGCAATGACAAAAAGAAAAACGATGGTGTGAACGCTGGTACCGGCGGCATAGTCGCGTGGGCGTTAGTCGAACTCGTCGGAAAAATAGCGAAGTCAAACAATTTGTAACACAAAAATTTTAGAATTTACCGATAGCCCATAAAAAAGAAGTAGGCGGTAGTGTCATGCCATACTTTTCCGGTGTGACTTACAGCCCGCCATACCGACGCGAATGTGTTGATTTAAAAAAAACAATTCAACCATTTGTACTAGGCTAACTTTTGCACAGGTAACCATCGTCGTGCAGCCATTTACGAAAATCGCCATGCCATACTTTTCGGACGATTCCAAATGGTCGCCATACCGCCGAAAATCTGCAAATTTTTTTTTTTCGCCGAACCATTTGTACCACCCTAAATTTTTTTTTCAACAACTCCTGAATGATTATAAATAGAAGTGTGATAATGCCATACCTGTGGGAGGTGGCGAATGTGTATAAGATTTTTTTTTATTGTAAGATTTTATTCGTATTTTGAACGATTAGTAACAGTATGGCACTAATTTTTCCTGTAAGTTTGAGGTTCAACGAATATAAATACAAAATTTCAAAGATCTAGGTGGTGGAAATCTTCACTTATATAAATTAATACTAAATTAATTTTTCAAGTATGGCAGCACTTTTTCCCCCTACTAGAAGTATGGTAAATATAATAATGGTCACATTTTATCAAATACTCTCCAAAAATCCAAATGCAATCTTACTGGTACAAAAAGTTTGGCGAAAAAAAAAATTTTTTGCAGATTTTCGGCGGTATGGCGACCATTTGGAATCGTCCGAAAAGTATGGCGTGGCGATTTTCGTAAATGGCTGCACGACGATGGTTACCTGTGCAAAAGTTAGCCTGGTACAAATCGTTGAATTGTTTTTTTTTAAATCAACACATTCGCGTCGGTATGGCGGGCTGTAAGTCACACCGGAAAAGTATGGCATGACACTACCGCCTACTCCTTTTTTATGGGCTATCGGTAAATTCTAAGATTTTTGTGTTACAAATCGTTTGACTTTCGCTATTTTTCCGACGAGTTCGACTAACGCCCACGCGACTAAGCCGCCGGTACCAGTGTTCACACCATCGTTTTTCTTTTTGTCATTGCGTACTAAGACCCCTGTAGAACCGCCATCCTGTTACAAATGACTCGAAATTTTGTGTCAATATCTCCCGGTCTATACGTAATAATTATAATTTTTGAATGAAATGTGTGCTGTATGTTCTAACGGTACCAAACGACTGCACGTGGCACCTGCGGACAGCGTAAACTGGTTTATTCTGGTTTTGTGCGTGTTTCCACTTTCCACTATCAAGTGACGATTTATTTATTTGTTTTGTTTCGTAATTATTATGGTCAAATATTAATTATGAAACAAATTATTATGGACACGATATTTTATTGTTTCACGGTAGTCGCCTTGTCGTTTGCTCAAGGACGTGAAATTGAATGATATATTTTTTTTTATAAAGTCAAAACCATTTTCTTTCAAATAAAAACTTGTTTTTATTGAAAACAAAAGTGTTGCTAGGAATAAGTATAAAATTAAATAGTAATGTTAGGATATCGAAACATTTTTGTATAGGCCAGAACGATATAGTGGAAACGCGCTCTAAGATCTGAGTAATATACACACCACTACATATGCAAAAATTTCTCCAAGCTAATTTACCTGTAGGTATATAATATTTAAATTAGTATTTTTTTGTCTTATTTATTAAAGATCTATAATATTTTAACAAATAACATACTGCGTCAATTATTGTAAAAAATAATTAAATCCAATCTTACCGATTTCTATGTAGGAATTTAATTTATCTTTCATAAAGTATTATTATTTTTGATGCGATAACAATCGGGAACATATTGAACACGACGTAAATTATACTATATTCATTCAACTTCTAACGATTCATACATTCACCTAACAAATTGTCACACAATATGATCAAAACATGTCAAAGTCCCGCGTGGTGCGAAATGTATGGAAACTGAGCGAACAACGATCACGACGGCCGACGGGTGCGGCGCGGCGGGCGGGCTAGAAGGGATATCGCGAGTCGACGCCGCGCGTCCACGACACACTTGGCGTTTTGTGTGTGTCGTTTTTGTTATGCTTCGTTCGCGTTGTTCGTTTGAATGATGTTTCGTATGAACAGCTATGAACGCAACTTTTTAAACTTTTGTGTGTTACCATTGACCACCATTCGTTTGAATGATGTTTCGTATGTTAAATGATAATATTATATTAAGCAGGAACGCAACTTTTTGACCGATTGTAAATACATATAGCCTTGTTGTTAGTAGGTAGATTAAATTAAGCAGTTGAAAGGCAGATGTATTTCTTATTCAAGTATTTTGATTTAATATCAAAATATTCTAAATGTAAGATAAAAAAAAATCTAAACCTACTTAGTTTGATATAACTTTACATGGTTTGTAAAAAGCTCCTATGAAAATTATTATTGAAGCTTTTATACCAGAACAAATAAATTAATTCTTATCCCAAATCTGTACATGTAGAATACATAGAAGTATTTAATTTATAACCTAACCTAAATTCTTATCGGCGTTAACCTAAATACTATTAAGTTCAAGGGTCTGTATATAATCGTGAATAATATATGTACAAATTTATTTGAACCATTTACTTAATACATTTGGATTTTGCAGTCATAGCGTAGGTATATTTCGAAGAATATCTGAAACAGCACACGTATCAAAATAAAACACGCGAGATAAGATAAAAAGTAATAACAAAGTACCTATGCGAAATACCCTATTTAATCTCTAAGTATATATTTTGTGGTACGTAAACATAATTATGGTACCTTAGCATCTATTATAATATTAACCCATTGGCTATTGTGTCCCCTCAAACAAGACAATGGACAAAGACGTCCCCAAGGCGTTACCCATGATTTGCGATTATCGGCAGTTTTAGTTTTAGAACGGAATGTGGTATGACTGGAAAAAAATGTAATCAAGTGATATGCACTATATCAGTTAGTGTAACCTCCTTTCTATAAAATTATTAGGCTAGGGCAGATAAGGGATAACTTTCATCGGTTATAGCGACCAACTCGGTAGGTAAATCGTATGTCTAGTTGGAGCAAATGCACTCATTGATAAGTATTTGTTTTTATGATTCTTTGTCGGCTGCAAATTAAAAGAGATTATACAATTTGCAAACCTATCTTAGTATGACCAAACACCTCAACGTAATCGGAATGATGTCATATAAATAGAATAACATAAGTTTGACCCAGATATGGGAGATGACAGAAACAGCAGTAATTAGTTGAGATTTTTTTAGTCCTATTCGTGGTATTGAAATAGAAATGAAACTGAAAATTCCATTGAATTTAAGCTCTGAACCAAATTAAAAGGAAACTGCGTTAGCATTTCATTCAAATTGTATTAAATTTTCATTTTCATTTTGTAGTTCACGTTATGACAGTTTTAAAGGGACAAAACAAGTATAAACTTTACAGTACATATTGTTATAGTTAGACGCAAATAAAGTGCCTAGTCAATGAATTACGTATTTCATACGTTTGTTATTCCTTACTCTACCACTCGGTAGATAGGGAAATAACTAAGATGAATAATAATAAATCTTGTACAACATTCGATAGAATTCATATAAAATGATATTTCCTTCCTTTATAAGACTTCGCGGTTTCTATTTGGTCCTTCGAATGTCCACAATGTGGTTATTGTAACAGAATATTAGTTTTTAAGGAAACCGCCTCCTTTCAAAATGTACAGTAACACGACTTGTTGTGTTCTGTCTATTATCTGATATCTCCTTCTTAGTCTAATATGTTTGCAAAATAACAATTAGGGTCAACCGGGGCAAATGCAACTAAAAAATAACAAGTTTCAAGTTTGATCGGTTGCAGTTATCTCCTTTTATATTTGGTCATTTATTTGACCCATTTAGTGATTTTTGTATTTATTTAAGATTATTTTAAACCAATCAAGCAATACAATAGTCTTATAAATAACTGGTAGTGAGAATATTTCCTAAAATTGGTAGAAAAAGTTACATTAACCCCTAGTCGGGGGTAAATGCAACTAACTGCCATAGCTCTTCTTCTATTTCATATAAAACAACGAATATAGAATATATTTATGAGATTTCATGTTATTCATAGGATTTTGAACTGTATTATCGTGTAGCAAGGACTAGTTTTCAGAAAAAAACTTATTTTTCTGATTGTGGGGCAAATGCAACTATTTGTTAGAGAATTAGTGTGGGGAATGAAAAAAACTTATTCATCGATATTTTTTTATTATTCTGCGTGTGATTTGTATCGTACTATTGTGTATTAGGAAACTATTGCTACAATAACGTTGCGATCGTAGATGGCGCCGCATTATATAGAGGAAAAACTCATGTAAGTGCTTTGATTTACCACTTTAAATCGCAACAAAAAAAAAAATACAGTGCCCCTACCTACTAAGTCAATTTTAGTTTTTGGTCAGAACAAATAATATTCTTTGTGTTAAATATTGTTAAAAACGTAAACCAAACAAAATACGTTTATTAGTTAGTCAACCGTTTACTAAAAATTACTTGAACAATCACAGAACTATCCTACCTATCCTTTTTAGTTATATTCTTTAACCACGCTTCTTTTATCTAATTTGAATTTTACTTACGAACCCGTCTCTAGGTATAATATCGAAGAAAAAATCGATGGTTCTTCTTTAATTAATCATAAAGAAAGTATATTTTGACTACCAAGAAGGATACATAATAAATTAAAAATATCGACACTGTCACATCACTAGTGTTTTTAGTTTCATACAAAAATATAAGGGGCTATTGTAACTAATCTCACAGTTGCAATAACCCCATAGTGAAATTTTCACGAGGCAAATGTAACTGCATCAATAACACAAAATAGAGTCAACTAACGCACTGTAATATAAATGAAATAAGCTTAACGGCTTGTGATAATCGTGTCCAATCAAAAACACCTGCAAAAAATCACTCCTAAACAATTTTTTTGTCTACAAAACCCGACACCTGTTTTTACGCACACCAACTTCAAAATAGCGGTTTGACACAATGGCCTATAAATCAAATAGTTTTCATCGTAGTGGCGCCATCTATTACTTGTAAGCTTTATTAGTCGTTGAGCTATTGAATCATAGGTGGCGATATATTACAACAACTCTAATAAATGAGTTATGATAAGGAGTTGCCATAGCCCCATAGTTGCATTTGCCCCGGTTGACCCTATTAAATAAGTTAATTTAAATAATACCTAATCAACTTTTAACTAAATTCATTACCATATCATCCTTACCGACGATGTCATTAAGGTTATCAAAACAAAATTAAAGTAATGTTTTATTATTTGAAATATTGTTACTCCTATGTATATACAAGACAAAATATGTTTGGTTCAGTTGAAATACAAATTCATCTTTGTCGTGATCAAAGCCTAATCTGTTGACCTACATAATTGCAATAACATTTTTGATAGATACTCCTACAATTTTAGCCAATGATCTCATCTTATTAAGCACATGCTTAAACAGATTAGCCATGATTGTTGTTAAGATGTAAGATGTACATTGTTAAGATTAAAAAAAAATCAAACTTTAAGCTAATAAAAAACTTCAGTTCATTCAGATGCTTGATTTTTATTTCCAGGTGTGTAATTTTGGTGCCAAATCTGTCTTTTAACGGTGAAGAACTTTAAATTATCTGTCACACTGTCAGACTTTCAATTTCATAATCTATTAAAGAACATAAATATGCCTGAAAAGTCTTTCAACCAAATCGATAAGCTGCCTTAAAATCATCGTCTCCCGCTCGTTAATTATGTCGTGGCGCCAAATTCACGAATATAAATAGACAAAATGTTTCCAAAAGACGTTGCCCTTTGCTTGTTTGATATAATGGCACTTATGGTTGGAAATAACTGAGCTGTGAGTACCACTGGCTTCTGAATTGAGAAGCTATTGGCATCTGGTTGCGAATTACCGAGTCAATGACTTATGACATGTTTAACTGATACTCATTGTTGATTTTATGGTAGACGATCTTGTGTGTCGTTGTTCTTTTTGATATGGGAGTCGTTTCCAGTTGGTACAAATTGGTTGTTACATTTCTGATGTATTTCTTGGTGTGTCTGATTCAGAGTTTGTCTTAGTTTTGTTAAGCGGGGTGCAGATCGTGGAATTGAATGAATGTTTGTTTTAACGATGATTTATAAGTTTAATACGTTGAATGATCATATACGTCATACTAGTTTTTCTTGGTTTTAACTTAAAGAAAGTCTTACACCTTACATATAAGGTAAATGTCTAAGCATATCCTATGCCTATATGCCTTACCAACCTAACCAGTACCATACATTTGGACCAACATTTTTCTATTAGTTCATAAGTGTACCAAGAATAAAGTAAATTACCAAATCTATTTAACGACTCTGTAAATAAAGCCTCGCACATCTGTTAATTTGGGATACGAATATAACACCCAGCTATTTTTAATATCCCACTTTATGACGGAATTTAACGGACTACTTGAATGCCACACGCAGATCAAAATATAATTACTGATTACCCTATAAGTATCTGCTCGTATACAAATATGATGCTGTTTCTCCGGTAAGAAGTAAGAACGAAGTAGAGTAGATAATTTTTGGTATTATTTCTATACATTTGATTTCCACTAATGATCATGCTTTCATAACAAGAAAAGAACCGCTTTTATATCAAGAAAGTCTCATAATTTATTTCTTACCATTGTTACGTTTAACATTGGGAGTATGTTGCCCCATTATTGCTTTTAGGGCAAAACATACGCCACTGCTAAGTGCTAATATCATTTTCAAGGTAGACAGCAAACTGTTTCCAGGCACACCTCAATTTACTAATTGATCAGTAGGTGGGTACTAGTTCTGTACACGCGACGGGCTAATATTCATTAAGAGAATCTATTTTCGAACCATTTTGTAATAATCCGCATTCTATTAAAAATGATATTCACACCTATTGTCGCCGTAACAACGTAACGTCGTCTGATAGCAGCACGTTTGTGGGTCGGCATAAAGATCAGTGGGCGGGGTGAACGACCGGAGGTGTCATGGTCCCGTATAAAGAGTTGTGTACACTCGATATAACTTCCTAAACATTGCATAAAAGGAATTTTATAAGCCTGTGTGTACACACGTGCTGTCTGGCGCGTTATAAATTACGTAACATCTTATCTGCTGAGAAAAACTTTGTTATACTTATGCTAATGCATAGTTAGGTAATCGATGTTAAGCGCGGCTTACAAAATTAGTGTCATGTTAGATTATCGTCGAAGTTTGATGCAATTACATTATTTTTAAGTTGGCTATTATAATTTGTTCACCCACGATGTTCTTTATTTCAACATTGATAAGATAAACATTTTAGAGCTAGCTAAATCCAAAATAAAGTGTGAGCTGCAATATAGTCTAGAAGACGAGGACTAAATATTTCTTGATGAACTGGAAAAAGAAGTAGAGGAGGTCACTACCTCCTCCAATTACTACATTTTCCGTCTTCTAACCTGGTATATTGGCTCTCTCTAATATCTCAAAATTTACCTTTTATAATATCATACGCATTCACAAGCAAATGCAAACGTCTTCCTAACTAGAAATCTCGAAATAAAATCTGTTCAGTGTGTACGGTCTTCCATACCAGGATTGGAATCTCTACCGAGTTGCAACGTTAAAAATATTTTAATTCCTCGTTTCCAGTATTGATTGACAGCGGGTGGTCCACTTCCTGGAAGCTAGGGGGGTGATTAACGCATGTAAACAAAACCGCCTATCTCTCATTGCTGTTTGCTACACGCTTTCGTTATCACGATTGCTACAACTGCTTGTTTCTATGTAAAGTGCACATTGCAAGGATAAGTGTTATTTCCATAGTAACTGTTTGCTCGTATCGTGTTGATTGAAACGCTTTGTCGATTTGTCGTCTATGCTTTAATTGACTTATACCTATAGGTAATGTAATTGTCGAGTGCTTCTGAATAGTTGACTTTTTTCATTGGTATATGTATAGTCAAAGTAATTATGACTTCAGTTTTGTGCGAATAAAACATAATAAATAATAATTCCACTCGATTGACTCATTGAAATATAGAGCTTACGATAACAACATCTTCCGCGGTACGCTCGTAATTATCGAACTTCCTTCGACCTGGTTAAATGTGGCTTAACAGATATACATAATAGATTTTGTGGTAAAGGCACAGAATACATAATAGTAGCTAAACGCTACAGAACGGACACTCTCCGCCTCCCGCCAAAATTAAACACTTACCTCACCCCGCACTATCATGCTATAATTGGTCCGCATTTTTCTACAAGGACGATACGCAACGAAGATTGACAACATTAATCAAATTGACTTAAAGTAATTTTATTATTTTGGATTTGTGATTATCGTTTTTCGTAGAAAATGGTTAGATATTGTGCTGTTTACGGATGTATTTCATCAGAAAAACGCGAATTTTTTTTTACGCTAGTCACAAATGTGCCAACCATAAAGCGTTAACACACACATTTGCAGTCTCTACAGTGTGACTGTCAAAACGATAATTTTGTATGGAGTGTCCGGGGTGTGGTAAAGGTAAAACGATGTGTTTTCAGAAATTCTTATTAAATAAATATTAGATATGTTTTTGCATCATCATTTTCTGTATAAGTATTGTAAGTTTATTCTACCGAAATCAACTTGTGATTGTGAATCATGCCAATGATGTCAATCAACCAGGTATCGTGCCTATAGTACCTATTATCAAAAAATATCCAGCAATATAATGAAAGCGTTACGAAAACAATAGCCATATTCAGCTATCAAAACTCGATTATTGCTCATGGAGTAGGCAAAACACAGTCATAAAGCGCCCCAACGACGCGTTGCGCGTGCGCATCGACGCGCACGCGTACACCGTGACATTATGCTCGGTTGTAATGGTTATGGTCGTATAGACTTAAGGTTCTTCGAAAACAAATTGAATGTTGTAGTATTAACTGGAGTGAATTGAGGTACTTTCCTGTAGTAGCCTAACCTGTTATATTTTAGTACAAAAAAGGTTATTCATCTCATACAAAATAGAAATTGTTGAATCAAAACAGTATAAAAATGTAAACAATAATTCCATTTACCTAATTTAACCCATAGAAAGAGTTGTCATTGTTACCATGGCCGATGTGATAAAATGCAGGCGGAAAGTAGTTCACGCGTGTCACTTTACAATGGACTGTTTGCGTAACTGCCGAATTGTATGGAGCTAGTTTTTACCGCTCTCCTATAGGCTACAGTGCTAGTGGAACCGAAACACCATGTCGAACAAAACTCGTCATAGAACAACAAAAGCTGCCAGATGCATCAATGGGAATACGCGCAATTTTCACAAAAAACACAAAATAGGTGTATTTTTGTATTTTGTATGTTACGAAAGTTATTTCACACTCGCTCACGCAGAATGGTATAATTATGATAATTGGTAATTACTCGCTTATTACGAAGTGTTGTGCAAGATTAGGAAGTGTAAAATGTTGTTTACATCCGTTGTATTGTTCGCGACTGTGCATGTGGTTTAAATGTTCCGTATCTTCGTTTGTTCTTAATACTTTTGATCTCGTTATTGTTTGTAGAACAAAATTGCGTTTGGTAAATTTTATATAAAGTAATCTTTTTCAAAAGGAAACATTTCCAATATAATAAATAGGTCTTCATGTGGTCAATTTAAACAAATATGTCTCAAAACAAATCTGTTTGTTGCTTCAGGGTTAACATGTCTTTAAAAGCCGACTACCATAACCAGAAGAAACTCACATTCGTAATGAAAATCCTAATATTCCGTTACAAAAGCGCTACCAAAATTTGCCCATATGACGACGTAGGTATACTTATCAACAGCTAATCTTTTGCAATTAACCCACACGTGTCTCTGTTCCCCCAGTGAAAGATAAATCAATATTATATCGACCTTGAAACACCCAGCAGGAACGGGATTATAATTTGCACTTTGGAGGGGAAAAACTAATAGGCAGGAACAGGGGTCACTAATATATTTCAGAATCATTATGTGAGAAAAGAAAATCAATAGATAGCTTTGGGGTCGCTTCCTTTTGTACCATCATTTGTGAAAGAAGAGGAATTCTGTTTGATTCAAAGCCTTCCAGAGTATTTTGTTGTCTATTAGTTTTAATAGTTTCATACTGAATGCCCTTAACAACTTTTGAACTGTTATGTATCTAACAGAGATCGAATTCACCTACTTGCGTCATGTTCTTGTAACAAATTAGTTGATGATATAATGTGAAACAATAATTAATTAGTGCGTAATGTCTGGGGAAACGGGCATAAAATAGATTCCCCGTTTACAATCGACCCTCGCTTCAATAAACACGTTGTGGATAAAATTACCCATTTGTTATGGCCTAGTCTAACGTCTTGCCTTCATTGCGTCTAAACAAAATTAAAAATTACACGACCGTCTGAAAATTGTTTGCTGTGCCAAGTTCTCTGGAATGAGATATTATTTGTTTACTCTGTTACGTCAGACGTAATTTAAAATTTAATAACGACATGTTTTTTGAATCAGACTTTTAAAGGTGCTTAAAGCTGTCATTAATTCATAATTAATTTCGCCATTTTAATACATATGAAGTAGTAAGTGCGTATCCAATATGCAATCAAGTAAAATTCAAAGGTTTTTTGTTAGTATATTTATAAATACGATGCAGGTGTTATTGGCCTCTGTAATTGCAGCAACATATCTTCCATGTTAATGAGCGGATGCTGTATGCCTCACGCTGTGTGCTGCCAACATATTATCGAGTATCGACTTGAGTACCATATGTACTTGTAGAAATATACTGAAGTAGTATTAGTGGTTACACTTTATCCATAGGGATTGTAAATTCATCTATTCCTATTAATGTAATTATAATAACCCTTTTCATCTCCTTCTTGAGATACTATCTACTGTGACTGTGTACTACTAATGGATAATAATAATCAATTGTATAATTTAACTGAATTATTGGCAATTTGCCTAAACACTCTACGGCAACAGTTTATTAGACCCTTGATGAATTTTATCTAATATCGTAAGCTAATTGTATAAACGAACAAGGCGTGTTCAGTCTGGACTCCAGACGATTTGTGTAACGTTTACATTAAACGAGGATAAGTCTTAGTTTTGCCTTGGCATAGAAAAGTCCCGATATAAATACTCGTTCCTTGCTCAAAACGATTTTATTTTATTAAATAATGATAATTTTTGAACTGTTTTTATAAAAAAGCATAGTAGACCGTTGACAAACTTGAGTTCAGTATACCGGTGAAACCGCATGTCGAAAGCCTTGTACGGTGACTTGCTATAACTTCGTAAAGCATTTAATTATATGGAATCGTTCTCAGATGTAACAGTTCATAAATTACAATGCGCAATAAGTATTTATACTTGTAAAACACAGTACTTATAGGATTGAAAAAGAAATTCTTTTAGTAAAATCAAGAAGAAAAACTCCAGCAGTTTTCTCACTCATATAGCATTGTAGCCTTGATTTCAATGTATGGCCTACTTGCTCATCTTCAGGGCTACTTCAATTTACCCATTTACTGAGGTTATGTAAGCAATAAAAATGCGGAAATTGTCTCTTTAAATTACAGTATATTTAGGTCGATTAATTTTTAAATTGCTATAAAGTTTATTTACACGAAAAACAACCTACATACGTTACGTACTTCTGAAAAATATTTCATAAAACAATTTTAAGGTGTTTATTTTTTTCAACGATAACATGAATGAAAATGTTTCTTTAAATGCATCGTCCAATGACCTCCTGTCTATTATTAATCCCTGTCTCCGGTACTGAATCCAGTTTCAAAGCAGAATGTCTAGACGCTATGGTATCGTAACAAAAACTCCTGTCCCTAGCCACACTAGTTTTATACACGTGAAATAGACTTCCATTTAGCTGATCTGAAAGAGTCGGAGGTAGATCTAGTACCAATATATCGCAATTTTATAAACTGGGTTCAGAATCTGGTTCAGATTTTATTCTGAAATGAACAAATATATTAAGCTACTTGGAGGCCTTTTTGAATAAATTAATTTCATAACTTTAGAGTACAATATTTATCAACGGAATGTAAAGTGTCCAAGGGCTAAGCTTATAAAGATTATGTAATTTTAGAAATAATTCATGATTAAGTAATAAATAACATGTAACTCTATCAGAGCGGCAACATAGTTTCTAAAAGACGTTATTTGATATCTACCCAGTCTTAAGTTTACATCAATGATTTTGTTGTTACGATTAAAAACGTATGGCGTTGATTGTATCCTAATGACTGTTACGGATGCGTTGATGTGAACATTTCCTTTATAGGCACTCGTTTGTACATAGCTGTACCATATATGGAATTAAAACGGTATAAGACATCGAGATCGCTACAAAGTTTAATCGATTTAAAAGTAGTATACTAAGCTTGATGAAGCAGTTCGTGTGGTGAAGGAGCCAAAGACATATCGGTAAAACTTTGTGGTATCATGTATCGTGGTAGCTTCATCTATCGTTGTCAATATAGACGGTAGAGCAGTTTGTAATGAATTTGTATTTTAAAAGAAAGTAGTTTGAAGTTAGTGTCGGGACAAACTGAATGAAAAATACCCCTAAATAAAACTCCAATTGTGATGGATGCATTTGCCGTAGAAATATCATTGAAATTTTTCATAAAAATATACTGATAATATCGATGAAACTAAAAGAAGAAGAATAAAAATAAAAATGTCATTTCTGCACTTCATTGCATTTGTGTTGACTTTCAATTGGCATAGAACAAAGACAGAACTTAAGTATTTGAACAAAGGCTGAAGCCTTCAGATGAAGAGGTTCTGCACAGGCTAACCTTAAAGCTCGATGAGAACATAATGTATAGGGTTTCAGACATTATGCAATAAAATGGCATGGCCTGAACTTGCACTAAATTATTAACCTACTTCAGTTTACAGTAATCCAAAAGTAATAATGCGCATAGAAATCTTCGTAACTGTTCGGCAACTGTCATATTCCCGGAGCGTCCGAAGATGATATGTATATAGAGAGGTTAAATGCATTTTCTTCATGCATAATTTAGTCAAATTATGTGTTTTGTACTAAAAGAGATTAATATTTATTTGTAAGTAACGATTTTGGTTCGATAATTCCTTGTAAGTAAAGAGCGAGGATAACCCCACGATTGCGAATATATCTTTGTTGGATTGATTTACTTGGAAAATTTTATAGTACTTTTAAAGTGTCTTACTGAAGCTGGTGTAATGATGGAAGAAAAAAAAGTTAAAATAACACAATTTATATTGTATAAAATATGGTTTTCAAACACAGGTTTACATTTAAAGTTTAAACCATATAAATCTAATCATTAAAATCTCAGTTCAAAAGTATTTACAGTACTGATCATTCTTCAATATTATGACAATTACAAAAAAATAAAAATAAAAACAATCAAAATCAGGGATTATCTTTATTTCTGACATTTTAGATACATCGGAACTTTCATTATGCTCTTCTTCATTTTCACTTTCCCTACTGCCATCACCTGTGTAAATCATTTCATCGATTAATTCAATTCACCTTAAAAAACAAAACCAAGAAGGGTATGAGCAGCTCTATATAATTCCACACAGAGAGAACACGTATAGTCACCACCAATATTTAAAGACGACTGACGGATTTTTGAGTTTTTTGACTGACAGGCTACCTCACCTACCGCCCGATTTGTTTTTGATTGTGTATGACCGTGAATTGATTTCTATTTCTTTTGAACAAGGTGTAAAATGCAAGTGCATTTTTAGGGCTTTTACGATTCAATGATTCGAGTGTTTTCGGAAATACGACAATTAGCGAAGATTTGCATGCGCATTATTACTTTTGGATTACTGTAAACGTCTGTAAAATGTAATAATGTATGAACTTAAAAGAAGTTATGTCTGTGAAAAATTGTAGGACAGAATATTCTTCTATGCGAATGTTCTTCTATTAGTTCAGGATCCATCGCCCATTTTTGCACTTGATTACTATCAAGCTAATTTTCCGTGAGTAGCTTTATTTTGATGAGACGCCCAATAATTTCTTGTACGAAACTCTCGATTGTGGTAGCTTACAGAGATAACAAGGATAAAATGTTTTGATTTGATGGTTCTCAAATATTTATTACTAATTGAATTTTTTTTTGTGTTCAATCTCAAGATATTTATCTAAATTATTCGAAAAAATATTTGTCCTACAAAATCTATAGTTTGATCAAAGAGTCCCCTCTTTCCAATGTGTATCGATAACGAGGTCATCATAAATGATTACTAACCAGCTGATTTTTTTGTTTTCACTTAGTTAATATTTATATAATTCAACAGACATATTGTCCTACAAACTGCGTAATAAATTTTTGAGAACCATCAAATCAAAACATTTTATCCTTGTTACCTCTGTAAGCTACCACAATCGAGAGTTTCGTACAAGAAATTATTGGGCGTCTCATCAAAATAAAGCTACTCACGGAAAATTAGCTTGATAGTAATCAAGTGCAAAAATGGGCGATGGATCCTGAACTATATATAATATACCTCTACTAGGTGATATAAAACATCTTTATGAAACCCTACGCGTTTTTGAAAGCTTCATGCATATCTAATCATCTGATCATGTCAAAGCAATTATGGTAAACATCTTACCTCTAAGTACTGTTAAGCTCTGAAGACAATTATGATAACCATGTTTAGAATTTTATACACTTTTTTATAAAGGTATATTCGCGTATAATATTGCACGACGATGCGAAGCATCAGAGAGTGCTTTACGATCGAA
>CAJQZM010036688.1:0-29822 GCA_907164665.1 Colias nastes
CAGAAAAAAGGCTATTTATTTTACTATAAACAGTACATGCAACTTTCTCAAAAAATTAATTTAATTTATTTTTTAATTCAACAACAACAAAAAAATTAATCCCAAATCAAAAAATTTACAGTTAATTTATCAAAAACTTTATTTACAAAATTTACTATTAGCTCAAAATAAAGAAAAAATCTAGTTGAAAACAAAGCAACACAAACACCATGCAAATTACCTTTACCAAGGGCAGCTATGTGCTGTGCTGACGCTACTAAAATTTACATATAATATACCATTACCCCCTATTATAGACAAAATCGAATAATGAAAATGATAATAATGTTTTATATACAAGAGGCGCAGGTAGCTTTAGTCACTAGGATTTTGTTGTGTATTAAAAAATTATATCAAAAGTAGTATCGTAAATTGTAATAATTCTGGATAAAATCTGTATGTAAAAACGTAATAAAACTGTGTCTAGTTCAATGATTGTAATCAAAATGTGTGTAAAAATGTGCATTGTACACTCATCGTAGTGTGAGAAAAGTTTTACACTACAAAATTTACAAATTAACTTTCTGTTTTGTGATGTGTACCTATAATTTTTTATTCATTTAATACGTATTTTTTGTACAGAATGCATCCACATGGACTTAATCTGTCAAATCTGCCAATGTGACAGCTGTCAAAGTGTATCGATATAATCTGTGCGATTGCGTGACCAAGGCCCCCGCTCGTTGAGCAACTTACTTGCGTCAATTTCTGGGAGAGGCTGTGTATCTTATCCTCGACGTGCTCCCGAGACGCCATCGCCTAGCCACATACGACTCATTGCATTACATACTCACAGCAAGCATGCTCAGCCCATGTTGTGATTGTATACCATTCATCGTTTGTTCCCATTCTATACTACCACTGACGCTACTACGCATTTATATAAATATTCAGAAATAGATAAATATTACCACATTGCGGAAAGCATACGAGTAAAACAAAGATATAGTATGATACAAATGAAAAATGCACGATCACAACATAAGCGGAATAGGTTCATAAAAATAAAAGCAATGAAATTAAATACATAGGTAGATAGACCTCATATGGAAATACATAGATGAAGCACCAACCGACCAGATAAAGTATCACAATAGGAGGTGCCCCCGTAGCTAATAGACACAAAAATGATGAGCATGAACCGAAACTACAGCCGCAACCAAATCTATGTACGTCCTCTCCATCCGTTACCTCTTTGAGCTGCGCGTCGAGCACTTTCACCTGACCCTCGAACGACTCTTCCCTTTGCGTCGCCTGCGATTATTTCAGTTAAACGAGGTAACAAAACAGAAAAAAAAATGGTTGCCTGTAAAGTCGGTTTTACGGGCGAAGATTTTACGTGACAACGTCTTTTTCTCGATCATAGTTGAGTGGGAGAGAGACGCAAGGCATTCGGCGGGCCTCTCTCTCGTTCGGTGACTCATCGTAACGTTACCGAGCGTTACACTTTTTCATAAGTGACTCCCAGCCGCAACCTAATTTAAGACGTTGTCACGTCAAAACTCCATGCTGTGTATCGCAGTGTACAAACACTCGGATACCATTAGGATTAGATACTAAAAACTAAACATCGACAGTACTGTTACGTTCACAACAACTAAAATCGGAAGTATTAAGGTAAAAAACGGTAGTCGCACTACTTCACGGCTCATTTATCATTTCCCCTGTGCTTTGATTAACATTATGAATTATAGGCACGGGTAGAACTATGGGTAATGATAGATCAGTCGTAAACGCTACACTAGATGTGTGCGGCATAATGCAGTTAGGCAAGCGTAAAAAAACACTCGCAAAAGAACGTATCCCGTTCACATCACACCTCCTTTAGGCGGGTGGTGAGGGTTTTGATTTGATTTTTGTACTCCTCCTCACGTTGGTTGGCCTGTATAGAATATGACACATTACTATTAAGTTAAAACTAATTTGTTTATAATAAAAAATCATCGGTTCATCAGAAATTGGTTGGTGCTTTTCATGAGATTGTAATGATCCGTAAACGGATGTCATTAGCTTGGATTTGTCTAGCCTTAATATTAAATTTTCTAGCACTTGATGCTAGTGCTTATGCCTAGGTCTTATCTATGAGACGTACCTTCTCTTCGGAGACCTCGAGAGACTTCAGGTTGTTACCGACAACGCGGAGTTCCTCCTCAAGCTCGACGATTTTGCTGAAAGACAAGTGAACAATAGTCAATTTCTTTAAATACAAAGTTGTCTGTAGGAAAATAGTGTTTTTCAGATAGAAATTGTATGAAAAAATGTATTGCATGAACTTTAACTATTTTGAAAAGAATATATAAATTGCGAAAGGTCTGATAAAAATTTAATTGGTCTATTATTGAAATTGACAATCAATCTATGGATTGGAATGCTATATCAATGGAATCAAATTCCGTTTACATGAATAAATAGGTCCAATATTTGTATGGTACATGAAAGGGACTTGACCTTCTTATAAGCTATAAAATTTAAACTACCAACCAGCATGCAAAGCTTGAGTATTATTTTCTATCAATTTTATAATATCTCTACTACTGTGTCTTTCCTTGTTGGATAATAATTTATTTTATATTGATAGATAATAATACTGATAAAGCAGAATTTTTAGATTTTGTTAAAATAATGAAAAAAATATATAAATACCTACACACTTTTATCCGCTTTAATGGCAAAATCATTAATTATTGGCCAACCAATTTTTCACAATCCATTAGCTGATAAAAATGTGTATAATTTATGCATTATACTAAAACACGTACTGGCTGTGTGTTATTGGTTTGATGTCACGTCTCGTGGTTTAGGTATCAAAAATTCCATTTATTTATAACTGTCTCATCGAACTCATCAATTAACTTTTCATCTATATAAACAATCGCGTACATTTAAATTTAGATTAAAACACTTATCAAATCAAAATTATGTAAATCGGTGAATTCGAAAAATGTCTATCCATGTTTTTAAAATGTATTTTGAACTCAAATCGACTCAAAAAAAGCCCCTACTTGTTATATACCAAATCATCAACATTTGAACCCCACAACGTCCAATCAAAATCAGTAAACTCGAAAAAAGTCTTCCCAAGTTTTTAAATTTTTCTTTAAACTTAAATTGACTCAACCACGCCCTCTACCCAATTTTAACATTTTCAGTTCAACCCAATCCATCTTTCAACGTAAACCGCCAACAAACCAACACACAAGCAACACACGTTAAGCCTTGTATCCACTTGAGCATGCTCAGGCGAATGAGCGGCTCATTTGGCCGAGCCGCTCAAGTGGAGACGCCTGAGCACGCGCGGCCCGAGCATGCTCATGCTCAAGTGGATACAAGGCTTTAGCCCCCGTACATACCAGTCGCTCTGGTCGGCGCGCTCCTCCGCCCGCTCGAGGTCCTGCTCCATGAGCACGAGCTTGCGCGCCACCTGCCGCGCGCCCCGCGTTAGTACACGCACACACACACACACTACACTACGCTCCGGCGCCATTCTCCGCTCGCCGTCACGTGTCGTGACGATATCGTATCGCCTTTGATATCGCTCACTACATTCGCTACTGGCACGCTACGCGCTAGCGGTGTGCGAACGTTTCATAGGGAGTTACGCTGTTATCTTTTAAAGTACAAACGTCCAAGCAACAAAATTGTATAGTTACTAGGGTAGGTCGGATAGGTGTTTTAGGTGTGGGTAGAATTCAAGGTATCTTACAATATAGTGTTGAAATCTAAGCTCCTAATTAGCTGCTAATAGGGAAGGGGATGTGCTCGTGGGGAAAATGGAAACACGCAAAGCGGGAATCGAGAATGGCGCCCGAGTTCAAAATTAAAATAAACGAGGGTTGTCCCAAAACATTTAGCTCTAAAAAAAATTAAACTTTTCAATTATTAAAAGAAAATCTATGTGCTATCTAGTGCGTTATCATAATCGTTATGTGATGTGTGCGCTTGTATATGTGCGGCACGCATACGGCCAGTAATTCTGGTGTAATGCGGTGCATATCTGAAAACGAAAATTGCCCTATACCACACATATTTCCTGATAGCGTAACCTACGTCCTACGGCCATTATAGTAAACACACATTAAAGGACAGAAGTTTAGTCGACACATGGACATGATAGTTAACATTGAATAGAAATATTCATGAGATGGGGCAACCCTTGTTTTGTAATTAACCAAGCGAGTGACGCTGGCAGCTCGCGAGCGTCTGCAAACATCACTCGTGTAATTACCTACTTAAAATAAACAGCGTTACCGTCCAACGAATCGGACGAACAACGCGGCCAAGTTAATTTCATGATACATGTAAAACTAAATAAAATAAAACTGCAAGCCGGCTTCCATCTCGTCCACCTAAAACTGTACATGCATGATGAGAGTTAGAATCACCAATGACGGTAAATTTGGGTTACTGTGCGGATTAAAATGCGATGAACAACCATGCAAAACGGTGGCGAAAACTAGCAAACTAAAAGCCCACTTCGAATACCAATATTACGAGACGCAAATTCTGTCGAGTAATACAAGTATAGCAGTGGGTTTCAAAATCAATTGAAACCTACGATTCACCGGATTCGGCGCGCTCCTCCGCGCGTTCCAAGTCAGCCTCAACCATGGCCAGCTTACGAGCGACCTGAACATATCATTCCACAATATAAGATCCATTTTTTCCATCTATGATTATATGTTAAACGTTAGATTCTTCCTATTTGGGGAAACAAGGTGTAGTCTTGAACGACTGCACCCTTCGCATATATGGCGTCGAGGTGCTTATGTAACGAGATATGCGAGTCAACTTGTTCTTCCATTTATGGAAAAGAAATCAACGATCACGTACTATAGCGCACCATCTTTGGTTTGACTTTTAAGACCGCCTTCACCGTGCAGGGTCATATGTCAGGGGAATTAGGGCAATACCATTAAAGCCATCTGTTCAAGCATATGTTCGCAAAATTATTTGCACAAGGCTTTTCATATGAAATATCACGTCGATTGAAAATATATTGCAAAATGTAAAACCGACGTTACGTTTCAGTAATGTCGTGAAATTATAACAAAAAACATTACACGGCAATACATGCTTATGGAATGGGAAAGGCAATGTTATGATTGTTTTGGAATCGAGTTAAAAATTCAATCACACAATTTATTTTAATATTAGACGTTTTTTTATTGAAAAAGGGTATGTTATTACTTTTAAGTAAGGATAAAAGGATCATAAAAACTGGAGAAAACAACAATTAGTGTTAAAAACATCAAAAATCAACATTTCATCTGATACTTGTTATTCCTGATGGAAAGCTAGAACATCAACTAATAGCTTTCAAACAAACAAGCACAGCAAATCAAACCAAACAACGCGAAAAAACATGGACCTCATCGTATTTCTTGTCGGCCTCCTCGGCGAGGAATCTGGCTTCCTTGAGCTGGTTCTCCAGGGCATCCATACGCTCTTCATCGGCCAGCGACCTGTTCTCCAGAACCTTGCGGGCACTGTACCCAATAACATCCAAAGTCAATATCATCGGAATATGCAGAGCGATCAAGGGTGACCCAATAGTTAGAAGACATGCGGACGGACACAATCGAGAAAACGCACAAAGCGAGACAATACCTTGGAGAAGAATGCTGTGAATAAAATCAATTAGAACCAAGATAGCGATCGGGTAATCATTAATGACTGTTAATACGTGATAAATATACTAAACATTGTAACAACCGCTCTTGGTTCTAATAAAACAAATCGAAACAGAGCGATCGCTGTGTTTCAACTTGTCCCATGCACTTATCGCTAAATGACAGTACAGCTATGAATATTTCTACATAATATTATTTGATAATGAACGTTTAATTATACTAAGTACGTGTCCAGAAACAATTTACCCCGCGATGGCGTTACATCATCGGGATACGAGCGTTTCTGTCACAGAGACTCGTTTGTGTTACTATACGTAAATTAATGCATTTGATCAACGTTTTTCTTTTACATTTCTGGATGTATGGATAGATTTTAATGTTATTTCTTGGCAAGTCAATGATATTAAAAGTATAATCGTATAGTAACACGGGAGCCGAGCAAAAACATCATTATCAAGCGTTCACCTCTTCGTATTTCTTGTCGGACTCTTCCGCTATGAGTTTCGCCTGCGCAAGTTGTGCTTCTAAGATGGCGACGCGGTCGTCCTCCATATTCGTTCGATTCTCCAACGCCTTGCGTATTCTGTGTTAGTGCGGGGCCAAACACATGCGTGTTAAAACATCGATAAAAACTTGTGACGACACTATTTGAGTGTTTTATTCACATTGATGACATAGTATTTATTAAAGTGTTTCGGAAAGTTTCATGTATTTGTTTAAGTGAAATATTAATTATTAAGATTGAAAAACTCATTAAAATATGCTTAAAATTTTAATTAGCTACTAGCTTCAGTGCTAATACATATTTAATTTTAATAATCATGATACTCTCCGAATATAAACGAAACAGAAGTTTATTTTTAAGAAACTATTAGAATCCGATTTTTATTCAATAGAACAAAAAAATTAAAGTAGATACTAATTGTCGACTTATTAATTTTTTTTTAATAATCAGGTAATATGGTGGTTAGGAGCAAAAATATAACAACAAAAATAAAACTCATGCACACGAATATAATACATACTCTTGTAGAAAATAAAATAAGTAAGTAATACAATATATTTACATGAATAATTTTGTAGCAGAATCGATAAATACAATATTTAAATCTCTCAAAACTAAAATAAAGTATATTGTTAAAAAGAATACCGGGAATCGAACCCGTCTTGGCTTTTCTACCTGTCGTTCCATTGCTAAATAAAATATTTTTTGTTTTTTTCACATTTATTGTAAGTTAAAACATGAAGTAAAATAAATAATAGAACTAACGATAATCCTCTTAGAATGAATTAAATAAAAAACCACGAGCCAGCATTGAATAGAATTTAGAACAAAAGCGAACTGGCCGTCCAGAATCAATACTACCCAATAAAAAAAGAACCTATTTATAATCTGCATTCAAAATGTAATCATTCCAAATTCGAATGTGTCATGAAATCGAACTGACCGTTCAGACTCATCAGCGGCCTGGCTGGCCTCAGCGAGTTTCGCTGTGGCGGTCGCCAGCCTCTCCTCAGACCTCTCGAGGTCCTCCTCCAACAGTTGGATGCGGCGGTTGAGTGCAGCCACTTCGGATTCGGCCTGCGAAACATCATCACATTAATATTGACGAACAATTTGCAATTCAGTCGAATAATTATTTCAATGTTTTCAGTGTCTGTCCTTCTTCTCCTTTCCACTTTTTGACTTACATTATCTGTCCAGTATCTATATACCTACTGGAGAAATAATGTAAGTCAAAAGTGTCAAATAAGCTATTAGGGTTACTACCAGTCAAGTGGTAAAACCGGTCCTAGGGATTTCTTTTGTCCACTATCAAATACACAGAAACATTCAACCTGCACAACTAGCTGGATAATATTGGATCCATGTCATTATCAACTAAATAGGGAGCGACACTCGTAGGCAGTGTCTGCCGGGATCTCGTTAGGTAGGTACCATTTAACAAATCATTTATAAAAACTACTCTCGTTAAAAATGAATATTTCCTCGTATTTAGAAAAACAAGTTTTGTGATTAAAATCCACTTATACGTGAGTAATGAAAGTACCTATAATGTTTTAAAAATAGCATTTCCTAAATTGGGCAAATACTCGATAGAAAAAAAAATTAAAATCGTGCTTTGTCCGAAATAACAAACGAATAATTATGTTAAACGAGTATTGTCTAAATTCATTTAAATATTTCCAGTGAGAAGATAACAGGTATCTCGAGTTAAACATTTTTGTCCGTCAAGAAGTAGGTATTGAAATCATAATTAAATACTAAACTAAACAAAGTTCTGCGATTGTGCTAATGAGAATAAATATTTCCCTTTAAAATCATTCCTCGTCGAAGTTGTCATACAGCGATATGCAAACTAAATACTTCAACGATGACAAACACGAGGCATGACGGGCTGCGCCTGACCGAATAAGCAACAACAAATGGATCGATTTACATGACCAAAAACGAACAATGATCTATCTAATACAGATTATTAAAATAATTATTTTCTGTCAAAAAAGTATCAACTTCGCCTTTATAATTATTTTTAGGTATGAAATAACAACTCATTCAGATTAGATTCATAATCGACTAGGTTTTTTATTCATCAGTCTATGCATTCCTAATGGAGAAAATTGCATTATTCATCAGCATAGTTTGCGTGCAGATAAAATAGTGATGTATAAAGACAAATGGACATATCGATATTTGGCGTGCCGTCTAAAAAAAGGTCACGCAAAAACGTGGTAACTACCCAGGACATTGTTCCCAGTTTTTTTAAGTATGTGTACAGCACAAGTCGCATTGTTAAACGTCGACACATTATACGTGTTGAGAATTAACCGACGTTTGGAATATTTCGCTAGTCACCTATTTATATTCAGTGAGCTGCACATGTTTATGACATCACGCGTCCTTGTTGCGAGGAAGCTCAAACGAGTCCCAGTTTCTCCTTTTATCCTGTGTCGTCATCAATGCTTGTACTCTAATAATAACTACTTATGATTGCAACGCTATCGCAATAATCCCCAGTGATAATAAACGCAATAAAGTAAATCAGGTACAAACATGCAACTAATGAAACTCAATTCCAATAAATAGCGCAGCATTAAGTGTCGTGAAATATGCTAAATATGATACGGCAGATCGATGTTCAGGTGGTAATCATATGATACTATTCTTAGATCTTTGTGCGTTGTATAATCACCTTGAACTCGTCGGTTCTATTCATGCATATTGATATTAGCCATTCTTCTGAGGACAGACGAAAACTTAACCTTGCAAGTCATTAACCTTTGCGAGTGTAAGGTCCTAAACTTTAATTTGTAACGTGATACGGGTTTAATAAGGCTTCCAAAAGGAGGTTACACTTGAATAGTCAAACTGTTAAATCCTCTTTATAAGGGGGATCAAATATTGTTCCATGGGTTTGGCCAGGGCGGGATCATTGTATCCATTGATATGTTCGATACAATAGCGATCAGTAATTGTAATACAAAACAGTCACGCATAGGTAGTCCGTAGTAGTAAAATTCTGTGTTCGAATGCTATACAATGAAGGCGCCGTTACTTTGCAGTAAAGTACAGATATTTTTAAATTCTTACAAATGTTTGAAGCATTGAAATGCTTTTATGGTTCTTGTAATTAGTTTTGTCCGGTTTTCTTTTTAATGAGTCCATTTACGGGAGCAAGAACATGACAAATCCTTCTCGGTAATGTTTACAGATAGGGAATTACATTTCAAGTAAATCAGTATTACGTATTTATATGGAAATTCTATATTTAGCATTCTGTAATGATACAAATGCCCAAATAGCGTCATGCTTATATGTAGACTTTGCAAGTACACGCCTACAGGTAGGTACCTCTGTGACATACTAAATCTGATTATTTTATGAACACAGAGAATAGATGGCAACATTTTTGGCTGGGCCAAGATGATTATAATATTATACTAGGAAATAATATAATTCTTAGCTTTAAAGAAACGTCGGCTAACCTCGTTTCCTACAAATATCTGAAGTCTTAAATCTTATCGATAATTTCATACATGAAAATGGTGATAAGACATGCGATGCCAACAAAATAAAATTGATGACCATGAATATGGGCGAATGCAATTAATACAATTCCGTTGTTAACAGATAACGGAGAAGATTATAGAAGGTTTCAATGTTCCAGATTTTGAAAGGTTGGGAATAAAGTGTTGTGTTGTGAAGCAGACGTAAAAATTACGTCATATCGATAAAAACGAGGAGACGGGCACGCCTTTCGGGCGCCGGCGCGGTCCTTCGGAGGACGTCCGAGCCCCAGCGAGCATGAGGAATGCATTTTGCATTAAAGGGAGCACGACTTCACGGTACAGACCGGCTCGACATCATGTGCTCGAGTCTGGCACACGACCTCAGACTCAACGAAACCTGTTACAAACTGAAACTGGTATACCGCGCACCGTTAAATTATGGATATTAATTTCCTATAAGCCTTATCCCGAGAATGAATGTCGAAACGGCAACACCCGTTGCTTTTTTAAACATACTACATGGTGCTCGATGGAAAAAATAATATGGTAGTGCTACAAAAAAACATGAATTCGCCATCTCATTCGTACAGGTCAACCGAAGACAAAACAGAAAGAGAGGTGAATATGCGTACGTCGCCGGCACACCTAAGTATGGCCGGACATTACTCACTATAGGTAGATAGTAGTACTTTACGGCAATACTGATAACTTCATGTAGCTTAAGAATTTTGACACAAATTTCACATATTATTTAAAACGCTATTGCACAAATCACATGACACATAGAAAACACGTTATCTTACTTCTTCTCTCCGCATTATTTCCACTTGTAATCGTTTGTGATATTCCTCGCACTCGTCTTTATATTTTTCCATTTCTTCTTTAGTTTGACGCATTTTCTTCTTCAATACGTCGAGGATTGTTCCTTGTTGCATATTTGTCGTCATTTTTATTCACTTTTGACTTAAACCGAATTTATAGAAGCTAAAAACAAGAGACACCTTCGCCCTTGTCGCGAAAATGCCAACTGACTGGGCTTGTCGTTACTGCTCCGTATCGTAGAGATACGAATGAACACAGCCGGCAAATAAAATGGCCGCCAGAAACCGAAACTTGCTTTATCACTTTTCACGGTACGTCTGCACTTTATGCATCAACTTATTAAAAATAATAATGACTAATAACGTTAATGTTCAATACATTAAATATAATTAAATAACGATGCCACGCGTTAACACATTATACTTGAAATGACTGGTTTGACAGAGAGCCACATACATAAATGGTAAACGTCACGATCGACTGCGCTGGGCACACTAACACCACCTGTTATGGTTTTAGGAAGCTACATCCTGTGGGGTCAAAAGCGTAGGAACTTTCAAATTTCAATAGGATTCCTCAAAATCATGGGATGGGATAGGCCGTGGGTGTAACGGTTCAATAATCGTACACAAAAATAATGGCGGAAATGAGGAGTTAATTCATGAAATCGTGTGAACCTGGGATCAACATTACAAAGATAATAAAAATAAGTTATGAAATAAAACTAGTGTTAGACAGACTAAAACTATTTTGAATATAGGTAATTAATTTTTAATTAAGCATTAAAAATAGTGAAGATATGGAACCGTGATTAATGAAGTGTGTAGACCGTACTAGAGTTTTATATTAAAGCGCCATCTAGTTTATACGTGTGACATTATTTCAACTAGCAGACAACACGACAAGACAAAAAATGGGGATAACATTGAGGACCAAGTAGGTATTTAGTTGAGAAGCCGAAATCGAATGAACTGTAAACGTGACGTAATTTAGAAAGTAGCTACTTAACAACCTGTGTAAATTCTTGCGAGATCATGCCATTATGTCCTGAATTTTATGCATATTAAACACTATTATTAGGTACTTTTTGAAAATTTATTTTTATTACTCCTTTTAGGTACCTACTCCATCATGAATAGTAGGTATTGAAAATAATTTAATATTTCAATACAACATATTACCTATAGGTTGAAGTTTAAGTTAAGGTTAAGTTTACATATAAGTTTAAATAGAAAAAATCTGTCCATTACAGCAAGTGCAAGATAATTTTAAGAAAATATTGCAAAGATTATTTTGAAGCTGATTTCAGTGAAGAACATTTTAGCTCTAATTTGTTCGTTCAACTAAATATGAGTTAATATATCTGACCTTGCATGTTTCAGTATTCTGCATGTAAGTGAATTACCTGCTTTGACCTCATTCTGAGGCATTTCCACTAAAAACAGCATTAACCGCTGAACTACTTTTAATTAACTACTTGTTCAATATAACCAATAAAATAAATATTAGTTATTAATCTATTCACATTAAAAAAATAATTTTTATTTCCAGTTATTATTAGAGAAAATAGCAATAAATTTTTTATATATGTACCTAGTTAGTACTTAAATAAGTATTTCATTGTATTTGATTTTATGCCAGTAACATTTTGAAATCAAATTCTTTTTACCTACAAATAAACCTATGAATACTTCCGCTTACCCTATCAATGAATTTCCATTTAGGTAATTTTATAGTCTTTTTTTACACCTACTTATTTGAAATTACACTTTAACCAATTCCATTTTTAAATCTGTAAGTACATAATATCATCAATGAACTTAGTCAATGAATAATCTAAATTTAAAAAAGGAATGTTAGAGCATTCAATTATTTTTAATTGGTTACATTTATTATATTTTTTGTCGTCAATGAAGTGATTGTCATTTATCATAATAAACTATGAAATAATAACAATTCGTTTATAAACAGTTGTAAATTGAAAATATAATAAACAAGTTTCAGTAATTGTAGCATTTCCCGTCCAACTGCTTCATTACAATTCCTAATTATTTCATTTATTCTACTTGCAAACGCACATAATGATTTATTATACAATGTGCAAACCTGGCTTACATTTGAACATCATTTTTGTATTAATAATGACATTGATATATTATTAGCTAAGACTTGTATTCTGTTCGAGGAAAATGCATAATAGCAATTCCTGTGTATATTCTCGAATATAATGTAAAAAACCTGTACTCACAACTATTGCATGCAATTTTGATAATATTTGAAATGTTCATGTAATAGGAACTGAAATTGTTATATTTGATGCGAAATCAACTGTTTATAATACTAGTATAATGACTTTTTTTATGTGTTGTCTCCAGATGTTAGCCAGAAGGACTTCTACGTCTTAACGCAAATGTGTGGGATGTGGGTGAACTGAAGGTTCATCCTGGTAGTAACATGCGCAAGGACGTCCCCCCTTAACGGGCTCACGAACCTCGGCTTGGGCTGTCACTCAAGTGTTGGAGGCCAGAAGGGCCCTAGTAGGACGGGACTATAAAACCTGATCTATACAGAAAAATCATTATTATGTACTTTTGTGTATCTAAATATCTAATTATTCTAGCATTAAGGTAAAAAACTTATAAAATGTATGAAAATTCCTCGACAAATTATAATATAGGTAAATAACATTTTGGACTGTACTTTTTAAAAGAAGACAGGTTAAAGCTACTGGTTTGTACTATAGAAATGATATAACTATATTAATAATAAAAAAGTTGACTATAAAAAATATGTGCTATCTTAGAAAGATTATCTTAACATTCTCATTATAAATGAAAGGATTTTTGTAAGAATTCTGTTATCAGTAAACTAGAAATTCTTGAGGACATGTCATGAGATACTAATACTTAATACTTTGAGATAAAATGAAGATAGTTGCATCATTGTACATTACTACAACGCTACATTTTTAGTTTTCCTAGAATATAATAATTGGCATGGTATTAATAACGAGTACAATCATAGTATGTTGTTATGATTTCGTTATTGATTGAAAAATAATAACATTAATTATTTTTTGAAATTTATGGGATGGAAAATTTTCCATTTGACAAATCGAAGTGGCGACATCTAGTAGGAGTGAGAGCTACTAAACGCGTAAACAAGTCCAAGCGAAATGTCAATTGCTCAGCTGATCGCAATCCACATCGCTTCACAGAGCACATTACGAGATTCTCTGACGAAATGTGATTAAAAATAGTTCTAGCGCATTAAACCCACGCCTGTTCGCTTGCCGTTTCAAACACAAGTACAATAATATAGGACATTACCCTTTTTAACGCCGTATTCTTGATATTCTGCAACTCATTCTTGATGATGGAGAATTTCATCATTGTATCTGAAGAGAAAATCGAACTGCCAAACGCGAGACCTGGATAATCAGCGCATCTTCGATTTCTACGATTTTCCCTCGCCGCTAGTACTTCAGTGCATTCGCTTGGACACCTGAGTTTTGCAAGTTCTGCGGTCTCAGGATCATCGTCAGATATATCCGAGGTGAGGGGCACAACCTCGGAACCGTCACCCGCCGACCTCTCTTCTCTAAAAGAAAAGTCATCATCGGAACTACCATTGGACTCCGCATCGGGAACCTTAATATCGAATTCATCATCATCTATATTCGAGTCCTCGATTATATTTCGATTCGAAAGTGCATCGTCACTATTCGTCCTTGTCACTTCTTGAGATTCACTAACACTATTGACACAAGGCACAACATCGTCTGTTTTGCAGTCTAAGGTCACATCTTTGGACGGAGTATTGTTTACGGTAGGCCCGGGGGCGGGAATGCGGTCGCCCCTCAGACGCGGGTGGTGTTGATGCCCCCTGCGCCGCACGGGGGTGCGCCCGTGGGCGTGGGGCGCGGACGCGGACATCACTGCACGCGCGCTCCGACCGGCCGCGCAGCGCCCGCCGCCATGTTGACTGACAGTCTCTTTTAATAACAAAGACGTGGCGCTGCTGTCGCTTCTCGCCCGCCATCTTTTGTACTACTTGTCAAACACTGTTTTACCGACGGTTCAGTAAACGCGGTAAAATTTAAAATCATTGTTTAAATTCTAAATAATCATTTGGCATCTATTCAAACAAATTAATGAATATGGACTGCCAAATGATTTGTGATTGTTATTATTTTAACTTCAATTAATGATGAATCATACTTGATGACTCAATGATTAGCAAAATATACATTTCTTCTGATACGAGTATAAGTATACAATATATTATCAAAATACCTTCCTAGTCATTTAATTTCATTAACTAGAACATTGAATTAAAAAATATAAACAGGGATTATATTTTTAATTCAACGTTAAAAAAATACTTTCGAATGACTAATAGATTTCATACAAAAAAGTTTAACATGAATTAAGAAATGATTTGAACATGTTATAAAAAAGCTATTAAACGATGCAAGAATGTATAGCAGACGTCCGTCTAATTTTACCGAAACACCGGGCAACGGGCCCATATTAGGTGTGCGTCGCTGAAAATAACATCACGGCGCGCGCGCGAGGGCGCGCGTTCAACGCAGATTCTAATCTGGCTTCCATCTGTTTAACAAATAACAATGTTTCCCCAAACAAAGCAAGTTAATTCCAAGTATAATTTTACCTACATTTCAAGTTACCTCTTTCTATAGCTAGTTAGGTAATGTTTTTACAACAAAGCCAACACCGTCAATTACAGGTCAAGGTCTTGCCTCATTAGATAAACGTGGAAATACCTAAGTATTAAACATTAACATAGAAGTCTAATAATTATATTTAAATACAAGAACAATTAGAAATGGAGAAAAACTATTCGCTAAATGTTTAATATTAAAATTACCAAAGAATTTTATATTAAGGCCAATTTTTATCTATCAATAAAACAAATTCAATGCCAATAATGAACATACATTAGTTAAAATTTAAGATATTATATTTTCTTTTTTGTTTTATCCAAGAGCACGAAACAAAAAAATGTGAGGATAAAAAGGTACGTAAGCTTCTCCTTCTAATGTATGTATTTTATATTAATTTTCCATACTATCCGTGGAAATCTTGTCTGATAAAATTGACTGCTCTAGTTAAATTTCAACCAAAGCACCAAGCATTTTGCAAACCCTCCATAATCTGTTCTGTTTTGCAATTCATGAAAGCTAATTAGATTTATATTTAGCTCGGTATGTTGATAGTTTCGAAATATTAACCAGGAATGAGACATAGAAATAAAAAAAAAAATACGTGGTTGGTTTCTGTGTACTTGAAAATTATCAAATCCTATCTTTTTCACATACCTACATTGGGACTTATATAAATTATCCAATATAGAAAGTAGTAGTAGTATCAACATAATGCCATCAATTTAAAAAGACTTACCAGCTGTAGTGCCTTCTCTTTCTCCTCAAGCTTGGCATTGACTTGCATGAGGGCCTCTTGGGTCTGGTCGAGCTCATTTTCAATCGTCTGGATTTTCTTCTGGAGCTGTCTCGCCTCTTCTTCGGCCTGTTTTATAGGAAGTGAATTAAGGTTAGTGGATTTTTTTTTTAGTTGCGTTAAATACACTACGTGATATGTAAAAAGGAAGTTAATAATTTTGCATACAATAGCAATCGGCAAATACCTAATTGAAAACAAATGGATCGACGAACGTAAAATAATTTTAAGATATCAATAAAAGAATATCGGCTAATAACAGTGACAAATGGAATATCGTGTTCACTGTAATTTAATATACAGAATCAGTGACTAGGTCGTCTCAGGTAGATTTCAGTAAAACCAATCCTAAAGAAAATGTAGTTAATCATTTTGAATATTTTGCGGATTTTATTTATCATTATACTTCGCTGCTTATACAGGGTGTAATCGTTAAGTGTGCACAGGCGATTATTCCGTAACTATTGCAGATACCAAAAAACTTTAAACTGATATCGAAAGTACTTAACCTAATGAGTAAAATGGCCATAATAAATTTTTAAAAATAAAACGAGAAATATCCAAAAATGTTACATTAAACGCTCCCATACATTTTATTTCCCATACATTTTGTATTCATAGCAGATTTTCGAAGTGATGTCCTCATTGTGCAATACAATGAGGAGCTCTATTTACAGTTTCTAAATGACCTTCCCTTCAAATTTGCGAAGTAATTAAAGCAGAAAACCAAAAAAATAAAGAAAAAGCTAAAATCTTTCATATTAAATGTACTAGGTTGATCCAAAAGTAATGATAATTGGGTATTTCCTGTGCACATAAAAATATAAAATAAATGTTTTTTGCTTGCTCATGTATTCACTAAGTAATCACAAAAAAATCATATCAACAGGCCACGTTTCCAATTATTTACATTAATTTGAATGTGAACCGTGCGTGCCAGAATGTTTCCCGACGAAAAGAAGAAACAACGATTCTACATGTAGAGGGTAAATTTCTAAATTTTTAATGATATCAGGATAATTTTTTGTCACGTTTTGTGATCATGGACGTTACCCGAGTTCACCATGTTTATGCTGAAACCAAAAAACAATCAATGTCCTGGATGCGAGCTTCCAAAGTGACGATGAAGAAATTCAAAGTGAAAATCAGTAGGTTAGATTAAAGCGGTAGTTTTTTGGGACGCTGAAAGAATAATTATGGTGGAATATTTTAAAAAGGTAGCCACTTTATTGGGCTCTTACTAAACAGACAAATTAAAAGATTGCGGTAGGTTAGTAGGAAGAGAGACATGGCAAACTGCGGACCTGAACGCTGTTTCACCAAGACAACGCACCAGATCACAAAGCGTCAGTTGCGATGGCTGCCATTCAAAAATCGGCATTCCAAATGCTTGAACACCTACCCTATTTTTTAGATCTAGCTCCTATTTACTTTTATCTCTTTCCTCGGCACAAGAAACACTTTCTTAGCAATAAATTATTTTAAGACGACAGCGAAGTGATGGCCGCGTGGAGGGGTTTTTGTGGATGAAGTCAAAGTTTTTTTTTTTAAGTTTAGGAAAAAAAAATATTGAAGTATATTTTCTAGTTAGAAGACTATCTAGAGAACTACATAATTATTATAACTGTTATGACCTTGTTTAATATTGATTATCATTACTTTTGGATCAACCCATGTACATGGGATATTCGTATCTCATACTAAATGTATGGGAGGGTTTCAAGTTAATTTTTTAGATATTTCTCGTTTTATTTTTAAAAATTTATTATGGCCATTTTACTCATTAGGTTAAATACTTTCGATATCAGTTTAAAGTTTTTTGATATCTGTAATAGTTGCACACTTAACGATTACACCCTGTATAAATGTCGTGGCCATATCGTAGATTTGATCATTTCATGATATGATCGATCATTTCGTGAAATGGTCGCATTTCATGAAATGATCGAATGTCTATTGGCCACATCATGATGTGGTTTGAGCAGATCAATGATAAGAACTCGTTTCTCGATATGGCCAACTAAACGCGAGGTTTTTTCATGAAATTATCAAAATTATTTGATCATATCGTAAAATAGTTACATTAATTATTGGTAGAGGCGCTGCAAGCGCTGTGTTTATGTGATAAGATGGCGGCCGCTGGCGAAAATTTAAATATTCGCAGTTAAAAACTTCATAATTCGTTTAATTACAATATGAAGAAAGTCATAGCAAAGAATTTACGACGAAGAGGTTCGAGTACTATGGAAAATGCGGATATCTTATATTGAAGAAAAAATGCGTCTAAAATCCTACACATAACTATATTTACGTAATATCCTACTATATTTATAATTGTTTCTTTTTTAAAAAGCGATTCGCTTCTGGCACTCGCCGGCCGCTGCCGCGGCACGCTCGCTTTGCTCGCTCGGCTCGTGCGTTGTTTATTAAAGTCTAACCTAACCTAACCTAATGTTTACTATTGCAAAAACCATTCGCTTCTGGCATTCGCCGGCCGCTGCGCGGCACTAATTTAAATGACAATAAACAAGTTCTTAAAATATTCTGAATTTTTTAATATTTTATGGACTCGCTATATTTTATACGATCTGGCCAAATGTGGATGGCCAAATCGTGAAACATTGACGATTTAACGATCTGATCAAACTATGTTGGCCATTTCATGAAATGCGACCATTTCGTGAAATGATCAATCATATCATGAAATGAGCAAATCTACGATATGGCCACGACATAAACATAACAACACAACAGGGCCCTTAATTAAGCGATAAGAGGGGACAAAAAGGGCACGGTACCAGGAACGCATACATTACAAAGAAGTCGTGTGATTATTGGCGCATTGAATCTGAACGTATAGGCTGGCGTCCTTGGCCTGCTACTTGCACATAGCAGTGCGGTCAAGACCCTACGTTTTATTGGTCCTTTTTGAAAGGGACTTTAATCCCTTTATTATGGACAAGAATTTCAAAGCGGTTTATACCAATGGATATTATGGTAGTCTATTAGTAGTGAAATAACTCTCGATAAATGCAGATTTCTGAAATATTCGCACTATAAAGGATTGCTTCTTATATAAGTAATTACTTTACTAATGTTAGTTAGATAAGTAGTCATTTTAACTTTAGGAAGGAATCCATTAACATGATTTTTATCATGCAAACAACAATTCTTTCCGTTGCGTTGTACAAATTGATAAAATTCAAACTTTTTTGCAAGGCAACTAATTAATTATTTTGATACCTTATTCCCACTTTGGTGGAATGTTTTTAATGGTCTTTTTGCCTCTCACAAGTGGATTTGTAAGTACCAGGATATCATGAAATGCTAGGTACCTTCTCAGCACGAAGGTTGGCGTCCTTGGCCTGCTGTTCGCACATGGCGGCGCGGTCAAGTGCGTTGTCCTTCTCCAGCTTCATCGCCTGCATCTTCTTTTTGATCGCGTCCATTTTGGCGGGGTTTGTGTTGCTTGTTTCCTAGACGAAAACTGAGAACATTTCGTAGAATTAATATCTCGTATAGACTTAGATAATACCTAGTATTCAAGATCATTTATGCATTTTTTTTACACTTTTCGCGAATTTATTTAAAATATTAGACAAAAAAAGTTAACCAAGTGTATATTTTTTGTACATTAGGTACTTTTCTTAATGCAGAGTTTTGCAACCAAAAACCAGTTATTTCTGAAGAAAAACCTCTTGAACTCAATGTTTTTTGTCTGTATTTTATACAATTATTACATCATACTTTCATTATTAGTTGCTTACAAAACTAAAAGGAAATTTTATTTGTCATAACTGCGATTTTATATGGATTTTATCTTAGTATTATTCATTCAATTTATGGGAAATGCATTGATCTTTCGTTGAACGCTGAATAAGTATAAAAAAGCATTTCAAAATAATAATTTCCTACATGTTTCCAAGAGGCAGGAACATTGCATAAATGGCGTAAACCCCGTTGCTGATCGAAGATTCCTTAGTGATTGAGGCTTTTAACTTAGCTAGCAAAAAGATAATTATCACAGTACATTTAGTCTAGAAAAATTCAAAAGAATTTCTAACAGTTATTCATACAGTTTATCGATTTTACATATAGGTAAACAAAATACATCACCAGTCACCACAGACCACCTTAAATCCAGAATTACCAAACAACCTCTTAGCAAATTTAATTCACCAAGTTTTACACACTACTGGCTACTGCATTAATTTATATTTAACTACGCAAAACAAAATCTTAATAGTTACTCAACTAGTATTACAAACAAAGTGTATTCTTAATTACTTAATTACCAACTTCCGTAACTGGGAAGTTTAAACCATTGGGCATTGCTCTTCATATAAAGTTCATTGATCTGCACTCGAAATAAAACATATGAGATTTTATTACTGTAGATTTATCAAATGTAAAATGATTCCAAGAATTTTAAAGTGATACCGATTGTGCCCCTTGAGCAGATTTCAATATTCGTTGTTCTTATTTATTCAGCCTGTCTTGGTTATATTTTATGACGAGAATTATTTGTAACCAATAATTATTTATACATGATACGATATATCTCATTTATTTTTATTTTTAATCCTTATTCACATTCTTATTAGTGTAATATTTGTAATATTTGTTTGTATTTCCGTTAATTTTTAGGCAAAATAGGTTTTAATATTATAACGTGATGCTTATATCTATAGTTACTAATATTAAAAAGCTGAAGAGTTTGTTTGTTTGTTTGAACGCTCTAATCTCTGGTCCGATTTGAAAAATTATTTCGGTGTTAGATAGCCCATTTATCGAGGAAGGCTATATATCATCAGAGAGCGGAGCACTGCGGGTGTAACCGCGGGGCACAACTAGTTTTAATTTATAAGAATACAAAAGGAATTTCCTTGTGAATACATCCTTGCTGGTTCCATTGAAATAATGTATTTATATTATTTGCCAAGTCTAGTCAAGGTTTCTATTAACATATTAGTCAAGTATTCGTATTGTAATAAGGGAAATAGTTTTCCATAATTGAAATTACATCCTTTAAGATGCCTTATTATTTACATAATATGCATTGGTACTGGTTACTGCTTGAAAAAAAGTTCCTGAGAGGTTGTAATTTATATGCTCGTAGGTTCAGTGCCCGATGGAGAAATAAAAAGTTTTGATATTATGGAAAAGTATGAATATTTAATTTGGATAACAACTGTTTATCTACAACTAGACAGAGTGTATTATATTATTTTATCAATTCTTATGTGGAAAACATAGTATTTATTTATTTTTTTTAGGTCAAGGATTGTTATTTTTTTGTTTTGTGATTAAAGTACCGGTAAGTAGGTAGATATAATTATTATTGTACGTAGGTAATCGTAATTGCAATTAGGCAAAACTTTCTCTGCTATACTATCTCTGAATGTTAAATTAGTCTATTATACTAATTCGAAAAACACTAATTACTTTGTAGTTTATGTAGGTAGATACCTACATTATTACATAGGTATAGGTAGGTAGGTAGGTAATATAAAAAATATTAAGTGACCAATCAACAACGAAGCTTGACAATGCATTCCATATAAAAAGAATGACCAAGTATGTATATTTGACGTTAGCACTGAGGCAAAGCCTTCGTATGATTCAAAGGGAAAATATTTCATAGTCTGAGTCACGTTTCGCAAAAATGTGGATGCTGTGCCGAGGAACGGGATACTGTCTGCAGTCTGACCCATACCTTCGGTTATGTGTGAAATATCATGCATAATACAAATTGTATTGTGAGTTCAAATATGTTTTCTTATTTAAATGCTGTATCATCACTACATTCTACATAGTATAAAACAAAGTCGCTTTCTCTGTCCCTATGTCCCTTTGTATGCTTAAATCTTTAAAACTACGCAACGGATTTTGATGCGGTTTTTTTAATAGATAGAGTGATTCAAGAGGAAGGTTTAAGTATATAATTTATTAGGTTTTAGATAAAGCGGGCGAAGCCGCGGGCGGTAAGCTAGTCTGTTAGTACATGACTGACCTACGCAACTTTGTCTATTCTTATTTTTGGATGATTTTTCATTGAGGCTCTGCTAGTATTAGGTATTTGTAAAGTGATAGAACTATTTTAATACAAATTACTACATTACTACATTATAACTTCAATTAAAAATCCAATAAAAAAATCAACAACAATAATAATGCATCTATCATGAATAGGCCCAACTGTGGATCAAATATTACCTAAACAATGAAAATGTTAATGAAATATAACCACATCTACATCAGACTAATTCTTCTTGATTTAATTTAAAAAGAAATTATTCAAAGAAATTGATAAACAAACATTGGAAAACTCAACCCTTCTAGTCGTGTCTAGTAAATATAGTTACATAGTACAATCATAATAATTATTCTTTCATAGAAATTATAAATAGGGGGTCAAATGTCAGTTCCTACGGATGTCAAGGTTATTGAGTAACAATATAATTGTTCGATATAATTACTCAAGACATGGCACGTTCCATCTTACCTAATAGCGAATGTAAATAATAGCATTCCAATACTATCATATTTTTAATGAACCCAGCTTTGTTTACGTTTATGTACTATGAACATACTTATATAGGTATATATATCTTTGGTATTTTAGCTTAGATAAATAATTAATGGAATGATTTCAAAGAATAAAACGATTGTATCGATTTATGATGAGTAGATTATTTTAAGAAATAAATTAAGTTTAAATAAGATATTTTGTCGTATTTGCTTCATTGACTTCACTGATTCGCAAAAGTCTAATATCCGTTGTTTACTTCTTGAAATTTATAAAGTGGAAAATTAATTTAACCTAATAATGTAAAAATAGGATCTTCTCCGAAGTTTTATAGAAACTTTAAAGTTTTGACCTGGATTAAAGGAACTTTAAAGTTTTGACTACATATATTTACCTATATGTTTGTATGTATGTGTTGTGTATATTTGAAGACATAGGTACTAGACTAATGTCTCGAGCTCGTATGAAATTTAGATCGCAGGTTAGTATATTTCTAATTTTCTACCTATAGGTAAATTTATCGAGACATGCCAAGTAAACTGTCGACAGTCGTTAGTCTTGACTTATAGAAAAAAACGTTTTATAAAACTTTGCATAATATAATATTTTTAATGGGTACATAATGCATCGTCAGATCAGCTCAATATAGACTAGCAACTTAGCAAGGCTTATTTAAAAATAGATTCAAAGTACCTGTAGTCACTAGAAAATCTTCAATAATTACTAATTGTCACCTTTGAATACAGTTTTTGTGTGTTTACGTGAAATGTATGAGCGTCAAGACTTTTTCTATTAAACTTTGTCACGTCCTTGTGTATAAATGACGAATTTAGTTGTATCGAATTCAGATAGCTCTCATATTTCACACTTGACTGTTCTTATGTTTAAATAATTTTTATGTAGTTATTACAATTAAATATACTGCATTTTTTAGTATTTATCAAAATATAATAACTTTTCCTGAAAAATTTCCCTCGCACTTTTTAAAAAATGTTAATCTATCGCCCCCGCTTCCCGCGCTTGCACGCCATTGGTTAGAATTTGGCTTGTTGCCAAAAACGCACCGAATCTCGAACAAACATGGTTCCCATTGGCTACCGGGAATGTAATCGAGCACCGCGATATTCAAAAATAGAATAGATATAGGGCGAAGTTACAAAATACATACTACAATTTTGGCGTACAGCCCGCATGAATGAAACAAATTAAACATTTAAAGGGTGATGCATTCACTTAAAATTGTGTAATTTATGAACTACTTAGAATAACAATAAATCCAAATTTTGAATAACTTTTTTGATACAAAAATAAAAAAAAAATTGTCTATGGTTCGTTCAGACTCTAGAATCCTTAATTTTTGAATTCGTTCGATCCAGCTACACGTAATCCACTTACCAACTGTTTCAACAATGATCAATGCACTTCGGAAAATTAAAAAAAAATCACAAATTCACTATGGCACTACACAGAGTACTTACATGTCGAGTCGACGCGAGCTGTGGTGCGACTGGCAAGCGCGGCCGCGGCTCCTTCGGTGTCGCCTTACCGCCACGAATGGAGATGACAACCCCGCTCCAAGAATACGGTTTGGGAAGGCTTCGATTATTTCATTACTTTTTCTATATAATGCAATTAATCTTAAGGATGGCAACAAGGTCAAGTACATGCGCTTACAAACTAATCCGTTTTAGAGAATGCAAGCTAAGCATCAGGTATCCAGGAGTAAATTTAGATTACAAGTTGCAACAGTACGCACTCATGTTCTATGTTTCAGACCAAATAACTTAAATTCCGTTATTTGTGAATGAAATAGTATTAACACGGCTAAAGACTAAAAAACAGAGGAAAAAAAATACATGCATAATGTTTAGTGCATGCACTGAAATCCGTTTAGGTAGTTATATTTCGGAATTCTCACTTCGGGTCTAACATTAAATGAGTACATTTTTTATTATCTTTAATATTAATGCTAATGTAAAGAGGATTAAAATTGGCACTATTATTAAAGATATTCAAAAATAAAGAGGAATAGGTACGACAATAAGAAATAGAATATTTTTTTAACGAAATTCATGAAATCCCATCAACCAATGTAATTTATTCAATAATATTGCCATAAAATCTAATCATTATTTCTTTAAACATCTAGATTAGTTCCTAGATGTCGAAAATTAAGTGTGCCTTTAATTTATGTTACTAGTTTTCGAGAATTTGTAGTTTAGTAATAACTAATAGGTACATAGGAGCAAGTGTGATTATGGGATAATTTCCGAAAATTGTGAACACCTCTTCAGAGGATCGTTTTATCGTAAAGTATCGAGGTATTATTTTAAAATGGGACTGCAGGAAAAAAAGCAATCATATTTATTTATTCAATCATGTAACTAACGTAGCTATATTAATTTCACATTAATTGGATTTACCCTGTCATTCAAAACTACCCCGATGCATCCTATATTCTCTAGGACATATATGAATCCAGAGGTCCAGACCACAAGAATATAATTACATACCTATAATTATATTATCTGTGAAGGTACAGTATTATAATATTATGTGTGATAATACAAAAAAATAATTTTTATATTTATTCAAAAGAGTGACCGAATTGTAGTGCGTATTGCAGTCAAGGCTATCTTAATTCGCTTGAAAGGTGTTGAAAATATGCATTACCATTTAAATACTTAAAATTTATGGAACCGTAATGGTAATTAAATAAATTGATAATATTTACAACCTGCGTACAAATTTATAGTATCTGTACGCTATCAATTTTAATTAAAAACTGAAATAGTTAAGTTACGTCTTTGCACGGAAAAAGGTTTCATAAGTGATAAGAGTACCGGTTTATTTATTTTTTATATGGATGTAATAAAAAAGTTCATAATATTATATTTTAAATTATTGTTTGATCTGCTTTGTAGCTTTTCTGGGTGAAGCGATATAATACAAAAAGTTGGTATGTACCTTTTTACTCTATAGTAGATAAAATAGGAATTACCATTTTTGAACTAAGAATTTACAATTATTGGTATGTGGAGTTTCAATTAGATATTTCAATTCATTAAACATTTTTATTTCACATACCATGTAAATACGTGATCAATCATAATAAATATTTGTTCGGTCATTCCGTTTATTGGAAGACCCACTGACGTAAGCTTGATAAAAATGTATCCCGAATGTACGTGGCCTCAACATTAATAATTTCTATAATTAAAATTTTAAGTTAGTACGTACTTATAAGGTAGGTAGTATAATAATTAATAATTATTGATTTATAGATTATTTAATACGTATTTTCACTAATCATTTGATTTCAATGAATCAATTATAGGGTGAGGAAAGCCAGGTGGAAAAACAATGAGAAAATTTCTGTATTTGGCTGTCAAAGTTTTACTTAAACAGACATGGATGTAATATACCACAGTAAAATACCAATCTCTAATTATTTTCGTATAATAAGTAAGTACTAAGTATACACTTTATCCATAACGTAAAAATAAAAATAAGTTTAAATTATCGGTAAGATTTGTCTATTGCTTGCTCATAATTTTTTTTTTAATTTGCAGCCGTCTACAGTATTTTTTTTTATTTCAGCTTTTTTTTGACTGTTCCGGAAAATGATTCCATGTCAAGCAATGACTCTATTATCAAGATGACATTTTGTATTTCGAAACACGCGTCGTCTATGAGTCACCAACCGTATGGCTGGTGTTGACCCACATGGGACCTTTAAGGTCTGTTCGCCTTGATGCTGGACAATACTTAAGGGTCACTTGCTGATACAAAGTAAAGATATATTAGAGGCTTTACGTGCTCTTAATGTTCTATTTGCTAATTATGCACGCATCATTATAGGGTAATGTAGTTTTTCTTAGGTCAGTACCTACGTGCCAAAGATGGCGGACTGATTTTACATTTCCACCTGTCTACGTAAGTTTTTCTCTGAGCTTTTTTCCTAGATAATATTTGATTTTCAACCGAGGCTATGGTCACAGAAAATCTATTGTTGTATATCTCCCGACAGCTGATACTAATAAAAAACTTTGTTTTATTGACAAAGTTAGCACATTTTACTTCATAATATATTTCTTCTGTGCGTGTGTAATCTAAACGCCTGAACTTAAGCGCCTTATTCACGGTCCATCTTGCTGTACGTCCCGCCAAGGTCATACACGATGCACGACGCAAAACGACAGTGAATAGTATTGACGTACGTCAATAATTATTATTATTATGTTGCTGGATGTGCACGACCAATTTTTCGTCCAGCGAGCACCCCCACCACCGCGAACGTCGTGCAGATGGACAGTGAATAGCGCGGACGTACGTCAGAGCCGTCCTGCATAGTGCGTGCTCGATCGTGAATAGGCTTGCTGTACAGCAGATCAGTGTTGCCAACAGAACTGGTTGCGACATTTCGCCGTTTTTCATGCATGAAGTAGCCTAATATCGCCGAATTTCAGTTGTAGTAGCCTAAAGTAGCCCAAACACTAAAATATCAATATGAATAAAATAAAATGTAGTTTTCATCAATTTATCTATACTTACTAATATTATAAAGCTGAATTGTTTTTTCTTCTTTTTGTCGAATGTCTTTTGTCGAATTGTTTTTTCTTCTTTTTGTCGGCAAAAATTCTGGCACGCACGGTTCACATTCAAATTAATGTAAATACTTGGAAACGTGGCCTATTGATATGATTTTTTTGTGATAACTTAGTGAGTACATGAGCAAGCAAGAAACAGTTATTTTATATTTTTATGTACACAGGAAATACCCAATTATCATTACTTTTGGATCAACCTAGTACACATGGACAGTTTATATTCAGAAGTTATTATTTTAAAAGAACTCCAAAGCGAATTGTTGAATAACACAGATTTTATGCAAAAGTCCACTGCAGAAAAATGGCAATTTATTTTAAAAAAATGTCCTGACGAATTTGTTTGTTTAAAAAAAATGATTAGCTATATACTCTCTGTTCCCGCCACTTCAGCATTTACTGAAAGAGTCTTTTCGGTCATGAATGTGAAGTGGCGGGAAGAGAGAAACCGAGCTTCATTAAAAATTAATTAAAAATGAGCTCTTGATATATATAAATTTAGATTTGGAATGTTTGTATTCATATAATTCATTTAAAAATAATGAAAAATTGTTAGGTACTGCAAAAAGTACAAAAAAATACATTTTTAAAAATATTGAATAAATGATACTCTTTTTTGTAAGTCCGTACTCTTTATTTACCTCCTTTGAAATCAGATATACTCTATTTCTTCTAATAAAAGTTGGCAACCCTAGCCATGCTTGATGCGCGCACGATCGTCAGTAGGATACATCCAGCACCGCAGCCTTGAGCTGACGTACAGCGGGGATGGACCGTGAATAAGGCGCTTTAGCGGCTGAACTTATTTGAATGAAATGACCAATTTTTTTTCCCAGCTATACGTACTTAGAACTAGTAGAAACTAGATCTGAACCTAATAATAACATGTTATTATTGAGCACAGATTGCTAATAATTATTTGTATGCAATAAATTCAATTTGTGAGCGGTAATTTAATCTCAGCTTCACCATGGCTTCACAATATACCTATTACCTGTGATATTACTCTATATTTAAAGATAAAGGTATGATAATATCTTTATTTCTCGCCTTTTATAGCATCAAGATATTATGACAAAGATAAATAATTTAATTACTCAGTTGTTGTCTGGTTAAGGACGCTGTCACAAATCTGCGTTACTCAAATTTAGGTATTTAACGTCGCAACGTGGTTCGCGGGAACATCACGCTCACGTAAACATAGCGCAATCCTTTTTATAGATCATCTTCATACTTGATATTATTTTTTTTTATATTTTTATTGAAATTGATTCCAGAAGATTACTGGGAACTTTAAAAATTCATTTTGTTTCTTTTATTAGTAGGTACGATCCTTACAAGTATTTTAGTGTATTCAACCAACTTAAAAAAGTGTGACTATTTTACAACAATTTGAATAATAATCAGTTAATGAATTGTATACAATATCGAAGCTTTTTAAGAAATGTATAAAATACTTTTTTAATAATTATTATCATACATAATATTATGTTACCGGCAATATATTTAACCCGGCATTGTATGCAATTCTTAGTAAATGTATGTTATTCCGAGAAACAGTCGGAATGAAATAAATTAAATTCGTCACATTACCTATATCTTTAAATATGAACTCTTCCTAAGTAGCAAACACATTTACAAATGTGGGTGGTTTTTGGGGTAGCTATTAACCAATATGAGGTCAAAACTAAAATCCAAGATGGCACCGACGAAAATTTTATATCTTTTCGTCACGGGTGTCATTTTCATGGTTTTTTGGGGTAGCTATCAATATGAAGTCAAATCTAAAATCCAAAATGGCGCCGACGAAAATTTGACATCATTTCGTCACGGGTATCATTTTCATGGTTTTTGGGGTAGCTATTAACCAATATGAGGTCAAAACTAAAATCCAAGATGGCGCCGAAGAAAATTTTACATATTTTCGTCATGGGTGTCATTTTCATGGTTATTGGGGTATCTATTAACCAATATGAGGTCAAAACTAAAATCGAAGATGGCGCCGACGAAAATTTGACATATTTTCGTCACAGGTGTCATTTTCATGGTTTTTGGGGTAGCTATTTACCAATATGAGGTCAAAGCTAAAATCCAAGATGGTATCGACGAAACTTTTACATCTTTTCGGCATGGGTGTCATTTTCAAGGTTTTTGAGACAGCTATTAAGAAATCCCCAATGTAACCGTCGATAATTAGGTATATTTTTCTTACTCCTTTAAAGTAAACTTAAATAAAATAACAAAAACGTTAACAACTACAGTTTTGTAGAAAGTCTTAAAAAAACAATTTTAAAGAACATTGAAAAGCATATTATTTTAGAAATGTAATATAAAACGCAACTCTGTGGCAATCATGTTAATATTCTGACAGATATTATTAACTTTAAATATAATATTCACTAAACTTTATTTAAAATAAAGTTTATCTTAAACATTAAAACGAAGAGAATAAAACAAAAAAGAGCGTGTGTGCCGAGATAACGTGTCAGGAGTGAAACTTCTTTGGCGAGATTCATAGATACCAAAATCGCCGCCTTGCTCCAAAACGCGACAGTATTACCATGACGCGATCTTGAAATTCGACGACGGTAACATTGGGGATTTGTTAATAGCTGTCTCAAAAACCATGAAAATGACACCCGTGACGAAAAGATGTTAAATTTTCGTCGGCGCCATCTTGGATTTTAGTTTTGACCTCATATTG
>CAJQZM010036691.1:4300-45511 GCA_907164665.1 Colias nastes
ACATAGAAATCATGTACGACACAAATGTTCTTAAATTATTATTATTATATAAAAATAAATTCCTACAGAGCATATGTCTATCTTTTAAAATTGACTCACAATAACACGTGAAACTTCAATAGCTTAGCAATTCGGAGCTTTCTGATTATATTTGTCTACTCTTACGTTTACAACACTCTCAATCATCTCTAATTAAAAAAAAGTTAACATTATTATATTTATACCTATTCAATTAAAAAAGAATCATGTAAATCGGTGTAGAAACACCAAAGTTTTACATGAAATCCATACTAATATTATAAATGCGAAAGTAACTCTGTCTGTCTGTCTGTTACTCAATCACGCCTTAACTACTGAACCAATTTGCATGAAATTTGGTATAGAGATATTTTGATATCCGAGAAAGGACATAGGCTACTTTTTATCCCGGGAAATAGGATAGGTTTTATCCCGGAAATCCCACGGGAACGGGAACTATGCGGGTTTTTCTTTGACTGCGCGGGCGAAGCTGCGGGTGGAAAGCTAGTATTACATATATCACGACTTACTCAAAGTTGTTTTACATGAATTTATGAACAACACGAGCGATAAATATGGAAGAAAAATATTATTTACAACTTAATTAAATTATTTTTTATTTAGTATGATTAAATTTTTAGGAATAGCTTTTTAATCGTATAGAATGTGTAGGAATTTCGGGGCCCGGGTCCCTGGGTGCGTGGCCCGGAGCCCGGGACGAGAGGCGGCTCATTGCTACACTTTACGGCGCACGAGATAGATCGTAAAAAAGAATTGCCGCTAAACCCTAGGCTTTCCTTGACGTCCTTCACCATATATTTAATACCAGTTTATTTCCCTTTGTTTGTTTTTATTAAAATTATACGTATATTGTTCTACTGAAAGTATTGTTTTTAAAGAGCACAAAATCAAGTCTGCACCTTCACGTTGGTCTTTGATCAACAATAAGTTCTCGGTTAATTTACTTATATTTTATAGTAGTATCCTACGTTTCTGATAATTTGAATAAAATAAAATATATTAAAAAGTAGGTAAAGGAAATCAACAATTAAACATTCGTGTCATTATGCAGATGCAATAGTATATAATGTATACTATTGCATCTGCATAATGACACGAATGTTACATAATATTATAATATGATAATTTGTTATGTTTATCTATTTTCATGCTATCTGAAATTCGTATTTAAAGTAGGTCACAGTAGACATATTCGATTACCTATCTGATGTTTTAAAATTGCGTTTAAAGTATCTAGGTACGTAAATTGTTTATACAAAATGTGCTCGTTTTAATAATACATCATATTGAAATTAATGGGAATTAGTTAGAAGCAAACAAAACTAGGAAAGCACGGCACGGACGAGCTCCGAGCGAGCGGCGCGAATCGATACCCGACCATGTGGAATTTATAAAAGTGCGGCCTCTGCCGGACAGGGCGTCTGCGCTCTTGCTTTTTCACGTGTTTCGCAGGCAGACCCGCTCGCACCCGCCGCGCCGCCACGAGTGCGAGCGGGACGGCCGCTCGCTCGCTTGCTTCTCGCTGCGCGTGTCTGTGTGACGCTCTGCGCGTTGACGTGTTTGGCGCCGCGCTCTCGGTGCGTCGTGACGTGCCCGTTATTTATATCGCCGTTTCGGGGTCTTAAATCTAGTTCGATGATGAAAAAGTGCAAGAAGGAAAAGCTGGCGGTGCGCGAGGACCTGGTGGCCACTGGGAAGAGCGAGGTGGGACGCATGGTGGACTCGGGGCAGGCGGACGACCGGCGGCTCATCCGGCTGGTGCGCGACCGCCGGCTGCTGTACGCGCGCAATAACATGCCCGTGGCGAGCTACTACACGCAAGTCAAGCGCCTGTGGGACGAGGTCGCTCAGGAGATGGGGTGGACCGGTACGCTCTCGGCTCTACACACTGCGCTGTCGCCTCGCGAACTCGCTACTAACATTGCGCTCACTGTTCACTGTTTGCGGGAGCTCTATTAAATTCAATATGAAACTAATGAACCAATTATGGCAATTTACTTCTTAGCAAAGAGTAATGCATTTCTAATTAGTGTTTGCCGTTTGATGTAAAGTATTTTATTAAACTTATACTATGATTTGAAAAAGCCATGTACGTAGTCGTAAAAGTTAATGTATGGAATTGATGTTTTATAAGGCGATGGGTGGATGGCCTTGTGTTAATGCAATAGTATTCGTTATTTTTAGCGATTCGTAGCTGTTGTTGTATAACAGCCGCGATATTGTTATCTTACAAGTAGATAAAGAAATTATATTTTTACTGATAAGAATTTATCATTATCACGCTATACATATTTGCTGATTAAACAATCCATTCATATTAGGTTTATGCAATTTTAAATAATGCCGTATTAAAAATCAATTGAATCGATTTATTTTGAATTATTAAGTAGGTATGTAACTATGAATTTAATTGTAATCACTCGACTTTTTCTTTTTTCTTTTTTTTTTGTGTGGTGTCTCTCGATGTTCACCAAACGGCTTCATAATATATTACTGGACGGCAAAAGAAGGACAGTATGTAGCGGTTATTTAGCAGTTAATTTTTCTATATATTAAGTACCTATGAGGCTTTAGGTAAAATGTAAATGTGTTGGTTGTGTCTCATAATTTATAACAGTAAATAAATATCAAGTTTAGGTAGGTGTTTGAATGAATTTGGTTGAATGAATCTATTATTCATCTATTGTTAGTCTATTTGATTACGCTGGAATAAGGGTTATGGTTTTCGATAATGTGTGTATGTATGTTTACGTATACATAGATATTTATTACTTCGGCACGCTCTATGTACCGTTACCGGCCTAGGCAAACGAAATTACACTATAGGAATTTGTTATTTTTAGGGTTCCGAAATCCGTGGTCTACCTAAAAAGGAAAGAAAAAATATGGAACGCTAATAGGGTAACTTTGTTGTCCGTCTGTCTGTCAAAACCCTTTATCTCAGGAACGTGTAACAGTATCAAAATTAATTTTATATTGAATACTCAAATCTACTTAGAAGCCAACGCATTCAAAAGAGAAACAGCCGTTTAGCATAAACTTTGCAAATTAAAATTTTCAGCAGCAAATTTTTGCAAACCTACAGATTCTTTCCTTCTTTCTGACCTTCCCGTGAACACAGTCTTGAAATTTGGTAAAAAGCAACGTCTTATAAAGTTACAATATAATAAAAAGTACGTTTGTTCGGACCTCGGTGCGCGAGTCCGACTCGCACTTGGCTGGTTTTATTAAAGTATGAATAAATTAAATATTCTTTATACCTACTAATTTTATAAACGTCTTAAGTCATAGTCGGGGCACAGCTAGTCGTTAATTATTAAGCAATAAGCGAAAATTGTAAGGTTATAGTTTAGAAATATTTGTGAATATTTATTGTTATGTCAAGTGAAACTGATAATCATAATAGGGCCGAGCGGGAAGTAGCCCCAAGCATTAATAGGGATAATTATTATGGGACTAGTTAGTTAGAGTTGGGTTAAAACAACCAAATTAATGTTTTAAATAGGCTCGGCTTAGTAAGTAGGTATTTATGATGTGTTTGAAATAAATGTTTCTCTCTTTGTAAGATAATCAATTTTGATGAGTATGAAAAGATAAAAGAACATTAATTCTTTAATTATTAATTTTCATGGATACCTTTATTGTTTCCATCTGCTCTACACGCTCTAAATAAGCAAATTTGCGTATTACTTATAATGTAAAAAAAAGAATTGAAAGAGAAAATGATTACGATGTACTTTATTTCTTTATGAATGGTATGAGACTGACAGTGTAAACTTTATTGCGGGATTTTCTTTGAATTCCTCAATGAAGGTGTGCTTTGAATAGTAAGTTCAGGATAAAGTTATAAATAGTAGGCGAGTGATAATGAAGCTGGTGATGGTCGAGATGTCGATAGTGGTGATGATGACGATGATTGTGATGATGGTAGTGGTGGTGATGCCTGTGATTATGGTGACGTTGGTGATGATGATTCTGAGATAGATAATAGTGATGACGATAGTGATAATAATGAAGATTCTTAAATTTGTATGGTGGTGCAGTAGCGGACGTGCGGCGCAAGTGGTCGCACATCCGCAACTCGTACTCGCGGCACCTGCGCAACGAGATGCACGGCGCCTGCACCAGCAAGGGCCGCATGGTCTCCAAGTGGTACCTGGCTGACGACCTGGAGTTCCTGCGCGAGCACATGGCCACCGACACGTGAGTTGCACACTACTTTTATGTTTGGAGACGTAGAACATTCAGACGTAGAATTGCCTTGTTCTATTCTACTACATATATTTTTTTGACGTGACAACGTCTTATAATTCGATAAAGCCGGCTGCACGCACGAAAAATTGGTTGTCTGTAAAGTCGGTTTACTGACGATAGTTGAACGTGACAACGTCCGATTGTGCTTCTTTTTCGCTCGTTCCGCGCTCTCGCTTGCATTTCAAGCCTATGGAACGCCTCAGAGCGAGGTAACGCCAAAGAAGCACAATCGGCGTTCGACATCCGTCTGAGCGATGCGTCTGCGTGGACAGCTGCTATACTATAGTACATTTACATGTTTTGATCGAGTATCAAGTGCAGTGAAAAGTGAATGTGGTGTCAATTGTTTATAGCAACGATAATTACAGCGATAAAGGTAATGATTCTTTCGATATTAATTATATATTCAGTGATATATTGTCGAATATTCGTGCTTTCATCATTAAAATGAATAGCATCGGTCCGCTAGTGCAGCGATTGTAGGTTAAGCTATAATTGACGAAATTAAAACAATAAGTTAACAGAACTATTTCACGATGAGTAAAAATCGATGGCTTTACTATTCAATCGAAATAATTATCGAGCGTAGCTATGATTTAAAAAAATTAAAACATAAATATTAAATCTTCCACATATCACAACAACGTGTCTGAAATGACAGGTTGGACCAGCCATCCGTCAAAGGGAACATTTTCTCCTATATTAAACACATTGAGGGCGCTTGTGCACTACAAGGAATTTTACTGTCCGGCATTCCGATTTTTTACGGTCCGGTGTGGCATGAAAAAACCGATGAATTGGCTTGTGCACCTGTCCGTCTTTTCTCGGATCAGTCATCAGTGCGGTACAGTTCAAGGAAGTTTGGCGGTTTAATGCTATCATAAATGATTGTTTTTGTATTTTACAAGAAACGAGTAAAAAATATAGAATATGAAATATTATATGACTTCGTTATAAAAAGTAAAGTTCCGTAAGAGATTTAAAATGCGTGTTTCACTTATTTATTTTAATCGGTGACGAGGAGCTAAAGCTATTCCCACTTGAACTTTAACTTACCAACACTTACTTAAATAATAATTATAGGTCAATGTATATAAAAATAACAATACCGACTTTTCAAATCACATTGCCAGCTAAAAGAAAGTAAAACAAGAGCTTGCTTTCAATTGGCATATGCAGTAAAAAGAGTAAAATACAAGCAAGTGGGCATTCGAAAACAATGATACCTACAGCGACTCGTAGTGACAAAAAACCATCCGGAATAGGGAAAAGTGAAATGTCGGACAGTAAAATTACGTATAGTGCACAAGCTAGTATTTAGATTAGATTTAGATTAATGGCGTGCCATACCGGACCGTAAAAAATCGGAATGCCGGACAGTAAAATTCCTTGTAGTGCACAAACGCCCTGAGGCGGGCTTTTTAAAAACTAGATTTACGAAAATTTTAATGTTTAAATGTAAGATTTATAAACAACTAGCGGTCCGCCCCGGCTTCGCCCGTGGTACATGTTTACGTTTTCTCTACATAAGAACCATCCTCGTACTTCAAGGAATATAATAAAAAAAGAATTATCGAAATCGGTTCAGCCGTTCTCGAGTTATGCGCTTACCAACACATTTTGCGATTCATTTTTATATATAAGATAATTTAATCATTGTTTATTCTTATAATGAATTATTTAAAATTATTACTTTTTTATAACAAATTACAATTAAATTTGCAAAAATAATGAAGTACTTAACTATGTAATTGAAAAAATTTAATTATATTATTAAAATAATAAAATCAAAATTTAAATTTTAACAATTGAGTAGAAATTTAAACAATAAATTTTATTCAAGTATTTTGTTGTATTTTTATTTTTTAAATTTAAAATGATTTTCTGATTAAAGAATTTTATGAAAATTTTTTTTAAATTGTTTCGAACGACGATTTATTTTGCAGAACCGCTTACAATCACACCATGAAAAAAAAGCCTGACGAACCAGAGGATGTCATGAATAAGCCACTACCTTCGATGAGTGAACCCACGGAGGTTCAAGATGCTGTAGCATCTACTTTAGCAACGCCATTCGCGCAGCCAATAATCACTGCTTCAAAATCGAAAGCCCAAAAACAACGCGAGTACAGACAGCGTATCAAAGCATCTAGAACTCCTGCTCAGGTGGCTGCTGCGAGAAAATCGAAAAACGAAAGACAACGCAAAAACAGATTACGCCAAGCTACTAAAGTTAGTAGCTGTAGCCAAGTGGCTATTGCCAGTAATTCTCTTGAAACGACAGAACGAACAACTGCTGCTCCAAAAACAAGGGCACAAATACAACGTGAGTACAGACAGCGGATTGCTGCATCCAAAACTCCTGCACAGAGAGCAGCTGCAAGAGAAGCACGTAATCGAAGAGATCGAAACAACAGATTACGCCAAGCTGCTAACTTGGTTATTGCCAGTGGTTCTCTAGAAGCGACAACTACATCCTCATCTCGTTCAGGGCAAAGGTTGGATTTCCAATTACCTCCTTCTCTATATACATACAAATCTATTAAACAGATGAAATTAAAATTTTCTTTTGAAAAATGCTACCATTCCATCAGTATTTTCTTAAAACGTTGTCACGTTCAACTATCGTCAGTAAACCGACTTTACAGACAAACAATTTTTTAGTTTAAGTAAATTCTATAGTTAGTGGCTATGTATTTTGATATTAATCAAAATACATAGCCACTATAGAATTTAGAACTATAGAATTTACTAATGTTTACATTAATGCTTAATCGTTCAGTCTATTAAAATATGTATAATAAATTAAAATATTTCTGTCACCATAGGCGGTCAGCTCCTTACCCAACGTTCGCGAGGTCATTCCTGGAAATGGACATCGGGGAGTCGCAGAATTCCGACTCATTGGACGTGAAGCCGTTCATAGCGAGCCCGTGGTTCCCGCTCAACTCGGCCGCGCTGCCCTTCGACCACCCGGCGCCCAGCGAGGACAGCTCCGGCTCGCACAACTTCGCGCCCGACGAGAACTCCTCCTACTTCCAGTTCTTCCGGGGCATCTACAACGACTACCAGGAGCTGTCCGCCTCCAAGAAGCGGCTCTTCAAGCGGCAGTGCCTCACCTATCTCCACGAGCTGCTGGACGAGGAAGACCAGAACAGAAATAGGTTTGAGCAGCACGATGCCCTCAACTTGTCGAACTCCAACGTGTGCAGTGAGGACGAGCCGGAGGCGAGCGTGGAGGTGCTCGGGAACATCGGCGCAGTGATACCTTGATAGTGACAATGATTGTGAGCTTGTGAAAGTATTTGTACAAATATTTAATGCGTCGCAAATACGACAGTTCAATTTTAGACAATATTTATTGAAAGAAATATGATCTCAATAATGTGCATAATTCCATCATTTAATTTTTTCAGTTTATATTAAACAGTAAAACTTTATAACATTAAAAATGTATTCTTGTGTTCCCAAAATCTAAAATGTAATTTTATAGATTTCATTGTTTTGGATATTTGTATGATAATATGTTTCAATTGTAATAGTGTTTTGCACATATTTGCATAATAATATAACTGCGAGTAATACTCGCTTCCATACTGTCGTGTACGGTGTAACCAATAAACAAATATTTTAGTGCTATCTATGATAGACTAGTTAGAAGCGTTTCGTTTGATACCTACTTATTTTAGAGAATTCCAGTCAGTATAAAAAGGGTCTAATAATGACTATAATGTTTATATTGAGGTTGTAAATTTGTTTGTCTATTTCCTTAATTTTATAAGGGAATATATTTTAACTGTTGTGTGACTGAATATGAAATGGTGTTAATTGTAAATTATTAATAATGCTGTTAACATCGACGCTCAATGTGATATATATTATGTATGTAGACATACTAGAGAGTATTACTAAATTTGTTAACTATTAATAAATAATTTTGTATGAATAATCTGTCCTTTTTATTTCACATAACAAAAATATTGTAATGTAATAAAGTAATGCAACTTCATTCTATGACTAACTATGCACTCCCTCACTAGATGGCGTTAGCAGTACTGTTTCCGAAACTTGAGAATCAGAATATTAGCAATTTACTTTATGATAAAAATAAAGTTAAACTTTGATCTAAATATCTCAAAAAAGAAAACCGAATTATGAAAAGAAAAATGACAAGTTCACATTAATTATATTAAATAATGAAACAAATTATCTTCTTCATAATTTTTTTCCTTTATTAATTATTATAAATCTGAGAATGTAACTTAAAATATTCAGTGTATAAAAATACATACATCTTTCCTAGAAAACTCCTGTTTATTTGTGCTATAGAAAATAAACTGTACATGAGCCTTGCTTACACAGCACTTTATCAGGCGTCGGTAGCAGAGTTGTGACGTCACATCGAGTGTTGACACGGACCGCACTCGTACTACGTATTGCCATTGATTCGGAAGTTTATTTGTGGTTTTGAAGATGGTCTACACAGCATACATTAGACACCTGTAGTATAGTAGCTTCGAAATATCCAAACATGTAGGTACGTTGTAAACAGATATGTACATAAAACTTGTGATAGAGCTGTAGAGCAATCCATAAATGGAAAATATTCATCATAAAGTCAATTTAAATTGACGATAGGCTTTATTATATCTTGAGAGACTAGGTTTTCGTAATTATTACACCTGAATAAAGCAAAAGCTGGTGAATATTTCTTTTCTAATACATCTTATGATAAAAAAAGTTATCTGTTTTCAATAAAAATAGTACGTATTTTATAAAATGTATACGATAAATCCAGCCCAACGCATTTCTCCCGAATGGACACTGCACAGCTATAACTCGATATGTCATGTGCAAGGAAGTGTGCCGTGGTGTTTGTGGAGCGACACTTCACACCTCCGTAATATTATATTGTACACATTACATATGGCAAAACTGAAAACAGACGTATATTATGTAGGCTTTATGTACATACGTAATGTGGTTATTATACTAATATACCAAATTACTTATATTTTAAATAAAAGTGTGTATAAGATTAACGTTAAAACAATAAATCGTTGATAGATCAGCCTTTAGAAATTTGTTAGTGGGACACTTTTTATGAGCTACTACAGGGGTCTCACTTGGCCAGTTATCAAGTGCTAATCACTGTACCAAGAAAGCGGTCATTGCTAATAAAAAAGTGTGTTGACTAAGCGAATAATGTGTAACTTTATTAGGAATATATTATAGTAGAAAGTAAACAACCAGTCAGTTCAATTGTTTCCGATTTAATAAAGACGAAATCATGAATATATTTGAAAATCTCTTTTTGTCATAAGAAATCGGATATAGACTTGGATATTTGCTTACACTAACAATCTAGATTCTAGATTGTCAGCATGACCAACCCTGAATGAAAGTCAGAAATATTGTGAGTTGCAATAGGTGTTCGTTATCAGCGTGTCTCGGTGATATCTTTAGCGAAGCCATCGTTTGTCGAATAAATTGAAACGTGACGTCATTCGACCTGTTTAAAGAATCTATTGTCGAGGGACCCTTCTGTCCCTGGGGTCCCCAAACTCACTTATTCAGGCGAAATACTGCTTACCATGATTTGGAAGAAAGCGCACGCGATTCTCGGCTCATGTGGCGGGACTTAAGGTTCCTTTTTAAATAGAAGGTGTTGATATAATAGTTGAAGGTTTGCAGGTTGCTTCGATAAATCAAATGTGTTTCGCTTTCACTGCGCAGTATGTAGATTCGGAGAGAGTTCATGTTTTTTTAACATTATGGAGTTGGCGCTCTAGGTGTAGCTTTAGTATGCGGAGCACGAGCGGGTATAAAGGATTTTTATTCTTTAATGCAGAACTTATCTCTTAAGTGTGGCATATCTTCACATTGAATAATTATAATTAAATAAGGAACAACATAAGGAAAACAGAAACATACGTTTCAATTATCATCTAAATTAAATATTTCTAGTTAAATTTGCAAGACTAGTAACTGCTTGTTAATTTTATAATTAATGCGTGATGCGTCCCCTACACAGTTTCTGCAGCTCAGGAAGGGAGCAGCTCCGAGCTCGTAACGCCACCTGAAGCTGTAAAGATGCTGTAATTACGATGCGGATTCTGTTCATTTACAGCGCTCGTAAAGTGAACGCGCAAACTTATTGAGCTCTGAGGCCTGAGGGCTGAGGGCTGAGGGCCGGGCAATAACTGTTACGACTGACTTGACGGCGTGACTACAACTAGCTACCTGCTTCTAATTGCGAATTCCTGCCGAAACGTCGCGGAATCAACAATATTATGTCACTATAAATGTTTTAGCACCAGGCCGTTAATGTTCAGGACAGAATAAGAATATTACGTGACGAGACTATGTCATAACATGCCTAATATCTGCGAGATATCATAAAAGTTATGTTTATTACACTTATAATCTTATTAATATTTCATATATCAATTGAATCTCACTGCAGGGTAGCTATTATCTTGAATTAACTGGTTAAATTTTATTTATGCTTAAATATCGTTGTCTCCGTTAAGGACGCTATAACGTATTTTTACAAAAACACGCTGTTTTTCGGTACCATTTTAACTTAAAGCAATTACACGTGAGAACATAGTAATATCTTAATTTAAAGATAATATATTCAGCTCTACGTTCATCTTATAAAAATTGTACGACGTCATACAAAATTGTCGCTGAAATACGTTTTTTCCATCACAATAAACGCATAAAATGCAAAAAAATGGGGTCTAAAACGGTACCATTTTAGGAAAATTAAGAGCCTAATCTATCTTCTTAACTATATCTTATTGAGGGATATATAGTCCTTTATATATGGTGTAATTTTTATGAATCTAAATCAAAATTTTATTTCAATAATGAGCTAAATTAAAAATACTTGTCGATTTCTTCATACATTTTGTTCTCGCGGTTCGTCAGACCTGAGACCGCGCTCAGAAGCGCTCTTGGAAGGACGGGTGTATCGCTCCTCGTGCCAAAAATAAAAACGAAATAAAAAAGATTATTGTGCGTGCACTGTCTTTTTCGTGATTTGAAATATTTGATACTTTATAAGAGTAAACTGTATAAGTTTCATATTCCAATTATTTGTAATTCAAAATTATGTTTTAAAAATTACCTTGCCTGAGATCCTCTTTTTTATGGGTTGTTGAATAGATTGGTGGGGTAAAACAATTCAAGATGGCGTCGACGAAAATTTGGCTTTTTTTCGTGATGGGTGTCATTTTCATAGTTTTTGGGGTAGCTATTACCGAATATGAGGTCAAAACTGAAATCCAAGATGGCGCCGACGAAAATTGTACATCTTTTCGTCATGGGTGTCATTTTCATGGTTTTTGGGGTAGCTATTAACCAATATGAGATCAAAACTAAAATCTAAGATGGCGCCGACGAAAAATTTGACATATTTTCGTCATGGTTGTCATTTTCATGGTTTTTGGGGTAGCTATTAACGAATAATAGGTCAAAACTATAATCCAAGATGGCGCTGACGAAAATTTGACTTTTTTTCGTGATGGGTGTCATTTTCATGGTTTTTGGGGTAGCTATTAACGAATATGAGGTCAAAATTATAATCCAAGATGGCGCCGACGAAAATTTTACATCTTTTCGTCATGGGTGTCATTTTCATGGTTTTTGGGGTAGCTATTAACGAATATGAGGTCAAAACTATAATCCAAGATGGCGCCGACAAAAATTTTACATCTTTTCGTCATGGGTGTCATTTTCATGGTTTTGGGGTAGCTATTAACCAATATGAGGTCAAAACTGAAATCCAAGATGGCGCCGACGAAAATTTTACATCTTTTCGTCATGGGTGTCATTATCATGGTTTTTGGGGTAGCTATTAACCAATTTGAGGTCAAAACTAAAATCCAAGATGGCGCCGACGAAAAATTTGACATCTTTTCATCAAGGGTGTCATTTTCATGGTTTTTGGGGTAGCTATTAACGAATATGAGGTCAAAACTATAATCCAAGATGGCGCTTTCGAAAATTTGACATTTTTCGTGATGGGTGTCATTTTCATGGTTTTTGGGGTAGCTATTAACGAATATGAGGTCAAAACTAAAATCCAAGATGGTCGTCGAATATCAAGATCGCGTCATGGTAATACTGTCGCGTTATGGAGCAAGGCGGCGATTTTGGTATCTATGAATCTCGCCAAAGAAGTTTCACTCCTGACACGTTTTCTCGGCACGCACGTTCTTTTTTATTTTATTCTCTTCGTTTAAATGTTTTAGATAAACTTTATTTTAAATAAAGTTTAGCGAATATATTTAAAGTTAATAATATCTGTCAGAATATTAACATGATTGCCACAGAGTTGCGTTTTATATTCAATTTCTAAATATGCATTTCAATGTTCTTTAAAATTGTTTTTTTTAAGACTTTCTACAAAACTGTGGTTGTTAACGTTTTTGTTCTTTTATTTAAGTTTACTTTAAAGGAGTAAGAAAAATATACCTAATTATCGACGGTTACATTGGGGATTTGGTAATAGCTGTCTCAAAAACCTTGAAAATGACACCCATGCCGAAAAGATGTAAAAGTTTCGTCGACACCATCTTCGATTTTAGTTTTGACCTCATGTTGGTTAATAGCTACCCCAAAAACCATGAAAATGACACCCGTGTCGAAAAGATGTAAAATTTTCGTCGGCGCCATCTTAGATTTTAGTTTTGACCTCATATTGGTTAATAGATACCCCAATAACCATGAAAATGACACCCATGACGAAAATATGTAAAATTTTCGTCGGCGCCATCTTGGATTTTAGTTTTGACCTCATATTGGTTAATAGCTACCCCAAAAACCATGAAAATGACACCCGTGACGAAATGATGTCAAATTGTCGTCGGCGCCATTTTGGATTTTAGATTTGACCTCATATTGATTAATAGCTACTCCAACTCCTTGAAAATGACACCCATGACGAAAAGATTTCAAATTTTCGTCGGCGCCATCTTGGATTTTAGTTTTGACCTCATATTGGTTAATAGCTACCCCAAAAACCACCCACATTTGCAAATGTGTTTGCTACTTAGGAAAAGTTCAGATTTAAAGATATAGGTAATGTGAATGTGTGGTAACGAATTTAATTTATTTCATTCCGACTGTTTCTCGGAATAACATACATTTACTAAGAATTGCATACAATGCCGGGTTTAATATATTGCCGGTAACATAATATTATGTATGATAATAATTCTTAAAAAAGTATTTTATACATTTCTTAAAAAGCTTCGATATTGTATACAATAATACAATTCATATTCAAATTGTTGTAAAATAGTCACACTTTTTTAAGTTGGTTGAATACACTAAAATACTTATAAGGATCGTACCTACTAATAAAAGTAACAAAATGAATTTTTAAAGTTACCAGTAATCTTCTGGAATCAATTTCAATAAAAATATAAAAAAAAATAATATCAAGTATGAAGATGGTCTATAAAATGGAATGCGCTATGTTTACGTGAGCGTGATGTTCCCGCGAACCACGTGGCGACGTTAGATACCTAAATTTGAGTAACGCAGATTTGTGACAGCGTCCTTAACAGATGATTTTGCTTGATTTTGCATTCAAGTTTACTATAAATAAACTATCTTTGCACAATATTGAATCAATTAGCGGATGAGTTTCACTCATGACTGGAAGGAAGATATTTCCAATAAATGAAGCTGTCGTATTCGCTATTCAAACGTATCCAATGGCCGCTTGTCCGCACGACTGGTCGGGCCTAAAGCGGGTTAGCGCCGCGTTTACTGCAGGCCCGTTACAGTTACGAGCTCATAATGACGGCCTCACCCGTTTTCATTCTACTAACAAATTAACAATTTTATGGAGATCGTTTTGATTGTGTTTAAATTTAATTCGGAGCAGCAATGAACGGAATTAAACGTGTATTGTTCTGTAGAGCAAGATTTTATTCGGGTTTTTGAAGTTGTATAGTCTTTTGATTGCAACTAGTATTCGATGTAGAGGCTGTGTGTTGACTAATTAAAATACTGAATCCTTTTGTGGTGTACCTGTAGTGAGATATTATAGATAGTTAGATAGTTCGTATCACATAAAGAGAAAACTTATAATTCACATTTTATAATAAATTAGCTTTACAGGTCAAATGCACAACGAAAAATACTGAAAGCCATTTTTCAGATTTCATTGTTGAACGCGAATCAAAAGGTAGATTGTAATTACACCCAAATGAGGTCACTCCACGGAAGGGTTCGCATGGCAACAGTGCAGCGGTGCAGCGGGTGGAGGGGGAGCGGGGGAGCCTCGCTGTGGGCTCACGGGGAGGGGGTGGGAACGGGAGGGGCTGCATGTAGGGTATGCACTATGCTCTTTTGTTTGGTTGGTAACAGTGAATAAATTGGGTAAATATAAATAACATCATGTAACATATTGTGTTATGATAATTTTACATCGTATGTCTTATACTTAAGGTAATAAAATTAAGATTTATTACAGCTTATTTTGAATACATTTATTTGTCATGCTATTCTAAAAATATACATGAAATTATAACACATGCGTTGATAACGTATATTTTTCACATTGGTGTAGCAACCCTACAGTGGGGTGAGGGGGGGAGAGGATGAAGCCCGGGGCGGGGGTGCAAGGTGACTCGGCGAACCGAAACGTCATCACATCAACAGATGTAAGCTACTGCTTGTTATGTACACGGTACACGGTTGCTCCACTGCATAGATACAGCCGTTGGCTATTATCATATCGCTGTTACCCGCATATTATGGCTTGGTAACAGCGGCTATAACCGGAATAGAAGAAATACCGGATCTGCCTTTAGTTGTCTAACTAAAGGTATTAATAAAACAACTGATTAATGATGATGTTTTATGGGTCTTAAATATGAATGTATTTAAGACTCTAATAGCCTTATATTGTCTAATTGAATACCTTTAATCGATAAAGCAACTGCCGAGTGATGATTTTTGGAGGAACTTAAACGTGAATATAAGATATGCTACATTTTATCCAAATTTCGAGACGGAATTCATCGCTACATTTTACAGAAAGCTCTACATCACAATCTCTACATTTTACATTTTACGAGGATAGGTACAATATGTCCTTTACTGAAATAATTTGAAAGATTTAAAGAAAACCCAAGTTGTATAAAAGCAATCTCATTCTTTATATTAGGTTACGATTATTTGTACACAAAAAAGTTCTAGTTTTTAAGACATCACTATCCAATTCCATCAAAATATGTACAACATGTACAAAATATACTGATAGAACTATCCTGCATTTTCGCCATATAAATGATTCGACGAAAGGTCAAACCTTTCAAATATCGTAAAGTGCATTCGGCAAATCCCTTGGAGCGTCTGAAGCCAGTACAAACAGCGAGTGGTCAATAAGGGCTCTGAATAAAACAAAACACAGTCGGTCCGGATTCGCGTCACGTCGGGAACTTGCTATCTCTGAATTTCATCAGACCCTGGTTGTTATGGAGATGTGATGTCGATTGATATCTCTACGTGCTTTATGTGGATCTTTTTTGAACACGTATCTTGTACTATTGATGTTATTCCCGAGTCCCTTCCTAAAAGGACAGCTTCAAGCATTAAACATTCACTATCTTTTTAGGTATTAGTGGTAGGCCGTGTGTATGGGGATTGCTCGCTTTGTTTACCCAAAACTTTACTCTACTCTATCTTGTTCTATATGTATAAAAATCAAATGCTGTTCGTGATACTCGCAAAAACTCGAGAATGGCTGGACCGATACCTATAGCAGGTTTTGGTTTTGAAATGATTGTCGTATTCCAGGGAAGGTTTAAACAGTAAGAAAAAAAACTTGTAAACGCTGATTTAAAGTGACAATACTTGAAATCCTCTATTTACTGTAAATCCAGAATTTACACGAGGTTCATGTTTCTTTTGCTCTTACATAATACCCTGATTTGGAAGCTCTTTGGACCCGAATAATTTTAGTTGAAACGCTCATTTACTTGACTAATGAAGTCTTCATTTGGAAGCACTTTGAACTGCTATAATTGTAAATAATTATTTAACACCGGTACAAGCAGTTTCTACAGAGAAGTTTCGGCACGGAACTCTGTAATTTGTCTGAGCAAGTGAACATTGTGATCCTAATATTTTAAGGAAAAATTCTTATCTATTCTTCAAAATTTTAATAAAATGTACCATATCCGTGGCAGCCGGCAGCCGGCAGCGCGGAAGGGAACTGGGAAGCGTCATTATGCCCGCGCCATTACGTCGAGATGGCGAGCGACGCCGGGCGCGCTACTTGTCACTGGCAATCTCTGTAATTATGGAGCGAACACATTTTAATCAAAACTTTTAGCGAAATCATTTTAATCATAAAAATACCTTCTTAAATTAACTTGTTTTTGAAAGATCCTGGGGTATCTGGTTAGTGAAGAATTCGATGATTAGCTTCGGATCTATTATAATTTTAAAGTCAAAGTAAAATAATTAGTTGTTGGTGGAAAATAGTAAACTATCGAATATATAACGATTGTACAGAGTGCGGTTAATTACAAGTTATAGTGGTTGAAGTTTTCTCTGGAAAATGAACAGAGTATTTCTTCCCCTACACGGCTATTAAACTAATTAACAACTTCCAACATTTAACTAAGCGAGTTATACTTACAATATTCCGTGTACAATTCCTTTCGGCATCACGTATCAATTCACTTAAAGTTTTTGATGATTTGGCAAGAATAGGTCCCTATATATAGCGATGAAGCTGGCACAAGGGGAGTTTTAGCACAGTAGCTCTATATTTAACAAGCTCGGGAGGACCCCAGCGCCATATTCAGCAATACAACACGTCCTGTGAGTGACATGTGTGCATACAACGGGTTTTAAAATAACACCTCCGAGCGAGGGAGCCATCAAATTAGGGAAACAGGGGAGACGCAAACAAAGAAGCGCCTAGTTCACGGCTAAAGGGCTCATTTCACTATATTAATACCTCTCGACAAGCAAAATTAATGGAAGGAATATTCGAGGACTGTTTAATAGACAAAAGAAGTCAATTGTACAAGTTTAAGTGGGTACTTGACTCTTTATTTCGTTTTACAATGACTTTGTAGCATTAGAATATATTATTTTAAACCGGGTGAATGTGAGTATTATATTATGTAACTACCTTATGTATGTAGTTCGATTTTTGTGAATCAAATTACTATTCAAAAATCTCTTCACATCATACTTATATGCATCTAATTACCAATAACGCCAGCTTCCTCAAAACATGGCAGAGCTTTTTGCTCTTTATATCAGAATCTAAAGACGCAGATTATAATTAGGTACGTAGGTAAGTAAGTAAGATTTGTAATAATTGTAATATGTTATTACAAAAATTATATTAAAGTTCAAAGAGAATACAAACATCATTTCGTTTATCCAAAAAGTTGGAAGTATAATTACCAAACCACGGAATAACAGAAGTCAGAAATATAAAATATATTTCGGTAGTCGGCTTGTGGAAGTCAATTACCGTCCAATGCGGTTGCGAACAAAGGCTGCGTGTTTGTGCGTGTGTGTGTGTGTGTGTGTGTGTGTGTGTAGAACAATGGGTCTGTGCGCAAATGGCTCTGTCGATTTTTGTTTATTGAGGCAACTAGAGTTGGATCGATATGCTCTCTTGTGCAATGGTGGGCCTAACGCTCGGGGACAAAGATATGGACGCATTGGGTACAACTTGTACGATAAGACCAGTTAGGAGTGTAGTGTATCTTGCAAGGAGGAGGATCCGGTTTATAATTTGTTGCTGTTCGTTTTAGTAATATTTAATGAAAATGTTCCTCGGTTCAAGCATTATTTTTATAATTATGATATAATAGTTGTAATAATGCAAAAAGCATATTTAATTCAATATTGTATGTTCACACTTTGTAGATAATAATATTATTTTGACAAAATATCCCGGCCCCTTTTTGAGATAATAATGACGATATGTGAAACAATAAAACACGACAATAATAAGGAAAAGTAAACATTTAATATGATTGTTGTTGTAGTATGAACTCTATTATCTTCAAATTCACTCTGGAAACAGTAGACTAAACAAGTCAAAGAAAAGCAAATAAGTCGGTAAAATGACGCACACTATATTAAAAGCTGTCAATTTTTCAGAACATTTTGTTGTGAGCGCGACCTACCGGTGCGCTACCGCTCGGCGCTCCGCCCTCACATTACCATCACACACAAATTAAGCAATATAATGTGTTTATAAACATGTAACGGCCGTATAGCAATTTGTCGATTGTCTCCATTTCCTCCACGGCACTCATTAACCGTGTAAATATGGCCGATTTCCGGCGAAGCCTTCCCAATCTGCGCTAACAGCCTCTAAATATATGTACATTAGCCCGGAAACGCGCCTGTTCCGACCGATTTGTGATTACGCGGCGCGGCTTCAAATCATTTTAAGCCATTAGTTCTTCGTTTGCGGAAAATGATTGGATTTTATTGAATGCGGATATTGCGACAAATTTGCATAATAATAGCGTAGATTTATAATCATGGTTGACAAAGAAATGTTAAAATTATTGTAGAGAATATGACGTACCTAGTGATATGCTCAGTGATTTTTGTAGAGATGAGAATTATAATTTACATGATATTTTAAGAGCATGGTGTTCTTTGATATTGAAATATACCTGCATTTTATTTACATTCTGGGTAGATACTAGCAAATTTAAGAGCGCTGTAGGTCATTTGACTCAAATTATGCTGACTCAGAGCTTTTTCACGGCCGTAGCATATTATATTATTATGACATGGCAATTCTTATTTTAAAACATAATACTATTGTCATTATATGTGTCATTATACAATTTGTTTTTTATTGTGTAATTTGTTTCGTTATATTGTTTGTTATTTTTATTATACGTTTTTGTGGAAATAAATCTGTTTCTATACAAACGTTTTTTCTGATTTAACCAAGACTCGCATACGAACTTTATAACTTGCATTCAAATTCAATGTTGCTTGATTACATACAACATTAATATACCAGAAGTAGGTATGTATGTCTGAATGATTTTAAATAGCGGGTCGTGTGCAGTGTGCAGTGTGGTCATGCGTGCTGATATGTCTGGACTGCAGAGTGCAGAGCGCTGTGCACCTTTGATGATTCGTTTCATGTTTCCATGATATTGAGTTCACAAGCCTTTCTGTTCGTTTGTGTGAATATATTCTATATTATAGTGTTATAAAAACGAACGTGGTATCTTATATCTAGTATGTAGCGCTAATTTTTATTCTAAATGTAAATTGGTGCTTAATAAAGACTACCTATAATGCTTATTGCTTACATATGTTTGTACTTATGTCTATTATGGCAGTGTCTAAAAACGCAATCGCTTAACCCAAACAAATTTTTGTATTGGTTTCACGAGTGTTAGATTAGATAGTGGGAGATGCTCATAAAAATAAATTTTTTTTTTCGGGACAATTTTCACACACGGCACGATCTGATCCCATACTAAGCTTTCGCTTGTGTTATGGAAACCAGATGGCTGATAAACATACATATATAATTTTAAATAAATACTTATATAGATAATTAACACCCAGACACAGAGCAAACATCTATGTTCATCACACAAATATTTGCCCCGGGTGGGGATCGAACCCACGACCTCTGTCTTGGAAGGCAGGGCCACTACCAACCAAGCCAACCGGCCAGTCAAAGTCAAATAGGTAGCACTTAGCAGAAAATGAATTTTGCCCAGTTACTAAGTAACAAAATTTGTTCTGAATAATATAGTGTCGTATTTTATGCTATTAGCTTTAGTTCCAAGGGACATGTCGATCATATTACTGCGGATAATGCAGTTATGTAAAGAGTTGCGAGTGTGTGTGTGTCTCGCGGTCAGACTGCGTGGCGACGCAGTTGTTAGGGCGCTCGTACATCTAGATTCTAGACTTTTGCAAATTTTATATCCGTTTAACTGTAAGAACTTGTTTTCTTGAGAAGAAATTTCGAGGAAAATTTGTAATATAACTGTCCACAATAGAAAGGGTTTGATGAAGAAAGAAAGGAAGGTTTTCCCAGAAGGGACACGAATGATAATAAAAAAATTATGAGAAAAATGTGTTGAAATTATTAATAGATATTATTTTTTCATTTTGCCAACACGTCCATTGTACTGTGTACAATGTATATCATTAATTGTTGTTCAATGAAATATTAAATAGGTACACAATAGTTGTTCTAGTTACTGAATTACATTATAATTCAGTAAATACACATAATTCTTCATTAGCTGCAAGGTGTGCCCTTACCCTAAGCTATGAGTAGTGCCCTAAGTGGATTAAAGCGACATACTTCGGGCTGGAAAATGGAATCCCATTACGTTTTGTTACGTTGGAAAGGTTTATAAAAGAAAAGTTCATTTCGCGAGCACGACGCTCCGTGTGCAATGTTTGCTTTGAAGCCGAAGCCTTAGATAATGCTGATGTGTTCATTTAGGATCTTTCATGGTTCAACTGCCTACTGTATGCTTGTAATACCCTTAGTTTCATTGCATTGACATTTAACGTGTAGAATGTATTTTACACGTCGTAAGGTTGTAAAATGTTCAAGTCTTTTATAATTAACAATATTGAATATTATTTAAAATTGAAAGATAACATTTTATCTAGCTTATAACGGAGACTTATATTACAATCTGATTTGCGAGTCAATTCATGAGTAGTAACGTGGAAACAAAACAAAGGAATAAGAATATCTAATATGTTGCAGAAAGTATAACATCGGATGATTTATGGCATATATTGTGACGTTTTGCTGTTTATATCACAAGCAAACAAAGGAGAAGAAGTGTGTAGAGCGCAGTGTGTCAGTTTGCATTACAAGTTACGAGTTGCGAGTGGCGGAGCGGGCGGAGCGGAGCGGGCGGCGGCGGCGGCGAACATTTTGCAGATATACGTTTTATAGCTGCGGAATTAAGCCGCAAGTACTCAAGGAAATTGAGCTGTAGTTACTGAGTCCTGACATTCATGAATTATTTAACAGCGCGAATTTAAACACTGGAGATATTATGTATATTAGAGAAACATCTGAGCCCCGTTACGGGGGTAATAAGGGGGTGGCAATTAGGGATTAGGAAAGTCTCAGAAATACATCAAACGTCTCTTTGTTTTAACGGAAAACGTCGCTTAAGACGATTCCATCGCCTCGCGCTAATTGGGACACCTATTAACATAATAATAATTTAATGGATATGGAATTTAATGGAATGTAAATAACGAAGAGATAATTTCGTGTTGTTGAGTCGTTACGTCCTGACGCTGTGGCAGGGAAATGAGACGAGCTTACATTTCCTGTGTCATGTGTGGAGAGGAATCTGCGATTTTATTTTGGTATTAATGCTAATTTTTTTATAGCCCAACTCCCAAATTATTGCATTAATTGCCGCAAAACACCGCAAACATTCGAATGAAATGTATATCTGATTGATCAACCTTAACATATAATGGTTTTAACACGTTCGCTGCATTACGAGATCTATCAGATCCCTTGCAGGACTTTTGTTTTGTGCGTTGAATATAATCGTGTTTTTTCACTCCTTGCGGGAGGATCTAACTTGTAAAGTTCTTTAAGTATGAGTAAGACAAATATACATATTTGCTTCCTACTTAAAGCTGAGTTCAATAACATTAAAAAATAAATTAGAGATGGATTAGGTCCCTAACGCACAGTACTGTAATTATATTCATTCCTTGCGTTAGGAGATATGTCGGTACTCGTGGAATCGTAGGCCTCGTAGACGCAAGAGAGGGAGGGTAGGCAGCGCGGGCGCTGCGTGATTCGGTTTAGTGTTGTCCTAGCATCGATGTGGGAGCTCGCTCGTTTTGGAAATAATACTCGCGTATCTAGGTGTTGATTATTTTTAATAAACAATGAGTTCTTTTAAAAGAAAAAAGTGTAAAATATCTATTTATTTTGGTGAGATTTCTAACAAACTCAAACTCAAACATTTATTTATTCAATTAGACTTCTTCTACAAGCACTTTTGAAACGTCATTACATATTTTTAACATTTACCACCGATTCGGAAAGCAGTATCTACGGAGAAGAACAAAAAATCAAAGCCGAATTATACTGCTGCATCGTCCAGTATAATAAAAATTTTGGAAAATGTTCGGAAAACGAATTGTTACCATATATGCGCGCAATGCAAGCAATCAATGTGCTTACCATGTTTTAATGAAAAACACTTTGCATAATTAATAAAACTATTTTCAATCGACAACTGACATTCCCATCACTACTTACTACACATATTGAACTATCTTCGGTTGCGGTACGAGATACAATCGATATCTAATTTTTTTTTGGTATTTGTAGTTTATTCAAATGTCATAACTGCGTGCGAACCTAGCAAAATATAAAGCAATAGACTATCTTTCATCCACAAAAACTTCAAAGTATATGTCATTGTTTTCTGGAAGATATAAATTATTTTCAAAACTGTATCTTTAGGAGACTGATTAGGTCTCAAACGCACCAATGGGTTGGTAAGTTTCGAGATCTTTTAGGTCTCCAAAGCACCAGCTGAAAGTTCTTTGATAATGATGGCGCAGGGAACGTGTTAACACCGTTCAAGAAACATTAACTCTCAATTTATGTGAAGTAAAATATGACATTTCATTATAATATTATAGACGTATGGTCTTGAATGAATGTTAAGACTAATTAGATAGTATAACAACACAAAATTGAGTCTTCTGCCTATAAATACCACTCTTTAGCACTACAGAACATTTGCCAATCCAGTCAGCTATAATTCTCAACACTCTATCATTCACAGCCATTAAAAATGCAGTCTCGAAGCCTCCCGTGCACTCCTCCGCGAGGAAAGCTGATCGTTTTGTGTACTCACATTTAAGCTCTCTAAACATTTGTGTGATAATGACACTTTTACGTCGCTTTTTTAGAAGTTTCGTAAAATTTGAGCGGTATATAATAGCGATGTTATTATTGGACATTAAACTTATGGCCACTTATTTCCTGGAGTATAAATTAGTTAACAGTTTTAAAAGAATAATACGAAGAATCTTTTTTATGTCCCATCATTTCTGTTACTATTTTATTCATAGATAAGATGTGGAGTTTTGTTTATCTTATTAATTTGAGCACTAACTATCAAACAATAACTCATAAGAAACAATGTTATAGAGTAATGAAAATAAGTAAGTATTAAAACATAGAAACCTAAAATAGATTTAATTAATAGAGAGTCGTATTGTAAATGAGCTCTCTTTGTGATTTGGCTTAATTATTTTCGGAGAATTCGCCAAATACCTAAGTTAAGATAGGTAAAAAACATTGTCACTAAGCATAACATTAACTGAGAATATTTATCTAGCAGAGCTAAAAGTATATTATTATGATGTTATTTAAAAAGGCGATAAGTAACAGCTGATGTAAGTAACAAGGCAAGGTATGTAGCATAGGCATCAGGCAGCAGGCTAGCAACTAGGCAGCGGATCTAGCCGCCCTTGGCACCGCGCAGGCGCCGTCCTCAGCTCGATAATGCCAACACCCATCCACAATTAGTGCTCATATTCAACTATTTTCAGATATATCATTTATTTTTAACCGTAAACGGGAGGTGAACCTATTTTAATATAACCTGAAAGGTAAAATGAATCTATTCCTATTTTAGCGGAGAGCTCTTTATACTTAGTTATATGCTAAAATGAAACTTTTATGTGATAGATACGTTTCTTTGAGAAGTTCTATACATTATCTTTGTAGGCAAGTTGTTGGAGAAGAATGATAATAATTACGTAATTACAAATGAAAATAATGATAAAAAAGTTTTAAGTTTTTGAATTTTGTCGTGTTGATGTTTCTTCCATAAATATTAAATACTATAAAGAAAGCAGGTAAACCAATTGAAACCTCCATTATTAGACGATGATGGAGGTTCCAATTCCAAGAGTTTACCTACATATTTAAGCAGGTCTGACAGTTGCGAGAATTCACGTAGATTCGTTCAAAGTATACGTATTGGGAAAGTTCAATTCATTCAAATTTTAAATAAAACTAACAAGAATAACGGAATGTCGAAGGATTCGAACCGTCGGTGATTACAATCATGAAATTGCGCATATAAAGTATTTAATTATTTTTTTACTTATATGTGTGAGTATGCTAACTTCTCCAGCGTGCTGTAGCCAAAAATTTCTGCAATTCTGCCAGGGCATGCTCTTACTTCTATCTAAATTTCTGATTCGGAATTCGGCACGATATATGGAACCAGGAATTTTATTTAAACTTAGATTTTGTATAAAACTGAATTTAGCTACAAAACTCCGCGGAATTTTGTTGCAAAATTTGTAGCCTGAAAGAATGTGTAACTTTTGCAGGCCGAAAAAATTTCATTATTATTTTTTATAATGTTGCTTCTATTGATTAAAAATTTATGTTTGGTAATATGAAATACTAACTTTAGGACCTAGTTCTGTTTGGCTTGTATCAATGAAGTTAAATTCTTAAAATAAGAAAAAAGAAACAAAACCGATAAGATTTCCTCTGTATATTAATGTCAGTCAATACCTTCCTTCATTAGCAGGATTTAATCAAGTCAACGAAAAGGGCATTAGAGGTCGAATGGAATAAATGACCAGGAGTAACGGCATGGACTGCAGACGAATGGTCGCATTAGGCTGCGGCTAACGAGGCGCGCGCCCGCGGCTGCTGAGTCGCTACGTGGTAATGAGCCTTACGTGTGGGTACGGAAAAAGGAAACATTTGAATGTATGGGATTTATTGGGATATTGCATTAAGTTATGTTCTTCTATTGTTTTCGATTAGATAATTGACTAATAATAATTAAATTTAAGTGGTTATATTACTCTACTTGCTTTTTTTTAAACTGACTTACAGTAATAAAATAAAAGAAAATGAAAATTTTATGATCACTAAGGTAGATATATAGGAATACCTATAGTGTATGTGACGGTATACATTCATCATAAATTTTACTGGCTTTGCCAACAAAAATCAATAAATAACTTATAAATATTACCTACTCGTCTATAAACTAAGGAGTCATCAAATGAAAGACAATTTAATTTCAACTTATTTATTATCCAAATAAATATTATAATCGTACACAAGCTAGTCACATTATCTCATCTAACTTAATTGTGCACCCGTCACGCGTCACGTCGAAGGCCTTGTCGAAACACTGTCGTCAATATGTGCACTGGAGTGATTTACCTGGACAAAATAATATTCTTAATATTTGTTCATTATTGTATGCAATAATTATGTAAAGTGATAGATAATATTTCAGAGTTTTTTTGGAACAAGCTGGACTCTACACTGGTTGAATCTTATAGCGGCTTTCTAATTGTGAAAAATTTAAACTCTATCTATGCAGAACTTATAAGATATTTTGAAGCTTACACAAACATTATTTAACACGTAGAACTTTAAATAATAGAAAATCGGTATGCAATTTTAACTTAAAAAAAAATGAAAAAAATAATAAGTAACTAAATTTTATAAAGCTAAACTTCTCGTTTCGAATAAAAATTAGAAATGTTAGGCTCGGTAACCTCTCTACTGATACGTCTATCAAATTAAAGGAATCATTCTCTACGTGTTTCTAGATCTATTTTCTATATCTACTTGTGAACGAAGCCAGGCGTTAACACTAGTGTTGAAAACTGATAACGAAGTCGCATCCCGTTAGCGGCGATCCGTCAGCACTCAGCATCCAGCTCGGAATATTAAAGGAGGCAAATTAAATAGCTCCGTTCAAATGATAAATGCGCCGGATAAATATGGCGATAGAGGACGAGCTGCCTTCACACAGGACAGTGCACTCGCCTAGTGAATAGCCTACAAGATGCAACCATTCTATGTATTATCCATACTAATACATATTATAAAGCTGAAGAGTTTGTTTGTTTCTTTGTTTGAACGCGCTCATCTCAGGAACTACTGGTCCTATTTGAAAAATTCTTTCGGTGTTAGATAGCCCATTCATCTAGACCAACAGGAGCGGACCCACGCGGGTGAAACCGTGAGGCACAGCTAGTAGTCTATAAAATTTAACTATTCTATGTATTATAATAACATAATATTACCTATAATACTTATGGTATGGCTATATAGGTCTTTGTATAGTGATGTCGACTAATTCCTTAGTCGCGATTCTCAGCCCTGGAATTTTTTTATGTAGTTAAGTAACGTTAGTGCTCTACATCCGTTACTTTGTATCTGTTCTAGATATTTATGTTAATAAATGTTTACAATACATAATATGTTGAAGAATGTTAATCAGTTGACTATTTTCAGTACTAGGTATATGGTAGTATTTTCCACTTGTGTTAGTGCGGTTTTTGTATTTTTGCAAAGTTTGTTATTCAATTTCATTGATCAAAAAAGTATGAATAGTGTCTTAAGACTGTGTAAATAAAAAAGTTGTAATATTTGAGCCCTGTTTTACATAAACTAAACTCGCCAACACCATAGCATAAGCGCGATGCAAACAGATCTCGGTATAGAAAAGAACAAAAACGAGCGCTTCTCATGAAAATGAAAATGAAACAACGTCATAAATAACTTCCATCACCTTTCAGCCCCTCCCCCTCCCCCCTCGCCACCCGCACCCCGCACTCCCCACCCCCCCGCACACCCTTCGACTCTGAACAAGTTTTCACATTTCATTTACTCCGAGGCGTCGCAAATCCACACTTGATATGTGAGAAGCTATAGAATATACATTTCACCTAAGCATAATGATTGTTTATGGATATTTTATAATAACGTAGGTTTAGACGTACATTATTACAATAGTAGATAGAGCTAACAGTGGGAACAAAGTGAATCGAGTTTAAAGAATGAATACAGATAAATATTTATAAGATGAATGTACAATTTAGGACATTAATAAAAAACGAATGCTAAAAAATCACCTCATGTGTATTTACATTTTACAATTACACATAACATTTATTTTTCAAAACATTTAAAGTATACCTTTGTATAAGAGAGAATATTTGATTTATTCCTTAACTTAAAGGGGTGGTTCTGAAGGGTGAAACTGCCCATCAGCGAACTTCAACATTAAGGAATAGATTACAAAATGTTTCTGAAACAACAATTATTTTAGAAGGGGTTGAATCAATCTATGTTAATAATAATTATATTATACAGCCATTAACTATATACGAATGTATATAGTTCATTTGTTTTGTTATTACTTTATAACTCTATAATAAAGGCAGCTTTTCACCTACAGTTTCTTAAGCCTTATAGATCGGTGTTATTTAAAAATTTAATTCGATAGGTACCTAATAAAAAGTTTATTGTTTGCTTTTTTTATTTATAAGGGTTTCTTCCAAATAATGATTACGCGTTGCACAATTTCGATCCCTAATATCCTTTGTGTTATTAGTTATCCCCAATATAATCTGCCATCAACATCGGTTCAGTAGTTTCCGTGAACGGACGCGAGGTGGACAAACAGCCATCTAAGCTTCTTACATTAATAGTTACGGTGTATTACTGGGGAATATAATTGGCGATACCAAATAAGGTTGTCAAGAGGAAGTCGGGTCGTGGGGACGTGGGGACATGGGGACATTACCCCAAACAGGGCCCGCTTCAATAGTTCCCTAATCCCTTTAATGAGAGTTACAATTAGACACAGCTTATGGCGATCATTTGTCCTTTATTATTATTAATATGCGGTTACAGATCGCTACGGGGTATGGTTGGGTATACGATTTTATAATAATTAATATCTATGTTAAAAAATATAATGTAATTTCATATTATATTTTGTACCTAAAGGAAAAACAACTTACAGTATGATATTTTCTACTAATACGTAGGTACACGTTCTTTAAATTATTTCAAACCATTAGATGAGTTTCATTATATATTTAAACGTTCATAATTTATATCTTCATAATATTTGATCTATTGTTCGCGCCGACGTAAACAGAAATATGCATTTCAAATTACTTGTGAATAATTAATCTGGAAATTCATTGTTCATTCAAAGAGAGCAAAATTAATATAAACTAGGCGGGATACAACGTAAACAAGAGGAGGCAAATAATTGCGAAATAAATCTTGGAACTAACGAAGCGAAATACATCCCACACAATCCATACTCCATAGGTCAAAGATCGAAAAACAGTGACACGGAACTGCCAAAAATTGTGAGCGTGTCACCGGGACCGGGGGGACAATATAAAGTGACGCTCGAATAAACAACATTCCACAGAGTATAAAGTGGTATAAACACGACGCGCGTCACGCTGACGCACGACGTTGGCTGCATCCAGTGTTGCTAACGGAGATGCAGTTTCTATATGTGAAATTTGCAACAAAATTCAGTACGTAAATATAGCTTTCTATTGCTTCATAATATATGAGATTAGCTTGTCTTTTCCAAGCTTTATGTAGTTTTTTATTTCGTAATAAAAAGAAGCCTGTTTCAATTTTTTTGCAAAAAATTATCAAAAACATTATCAGACAATGGTAGAGATTTTAGTTTCAAACCCGATTATTGATTTATTGAATGTACACTGAATGTGCAATACAGATTGCAATTTAATTTTATTCTTAACAAGTATTTTTTGACGATTAAATTTGTGACTAATGACGAATTAATTTTCAGATTAACTACAAGAGCACATTCTTAATACTAATAATTCATATACGAATCAACATTTTTAAAACTATACGATTTTACTAAAACATTATGATGATCGTTATACGCGAAAAACAAAACATTGGGCAAGGCCAAGGATTATGAAGGAAACCTAAATACATTAGCTGCATACTAATAGTGGAACAAGGATTGTTGTATTTGTATCATTGTTATTGTTGAGTTTGCGCCCGTTTGTGTAAACACACCGTAATGGCTGGATCGAGAGCAGTGCTGTTTGTGAAAACGGAAAATTACACATTTCAACTATTTAGTGGTTATTCTACGTTTGTGATCTAAACAGAAAAGAAAACATCAGTCTTACAGACTACAGAATACAAAACAGCTATTAAAAGGTAGAGTCGATCGCTGAGTTAAACAAAATATGATAACATTTTCATTCTCTATTTTAAGAAGGGTTCTCATTACATAACGTCCTTTACCACAAGTTTACTCACAACCCTCCCTTTAAAGTTACAAATTAAATAAATGGACGCAATGATAACCCCAAGTATTATATGTTTGTCCCCAGCGATGACCGACCGTTCAATCAAATATTCATCGCGAGGCACATGCGGCCCTGCCCCATGCCCCCGGGGGGGACGGGGGACCCTTCGTCTTACGAAACATTGAAGCGGTCACGCTGTCCATTTGTTTGATAAAACGCTTGAATTTAGCTGCCTTTGATATTGTTCGAATAATGCATGTAAATTTATGATGGATGACTTGCGTGCTTTTTTAAATAATTATGCACGATTGAGATTGTTCATGATTGATATCCAGTGATTGATCAATTAGTAGGTGACAGTTGCATATGATTTATTAGCCACTTTGTATCTTTAAATATATTACGCAATAGTTTATCAATATACTACTTTCATTCTTGAATACCTTCTCCCTGTTGCATAAAAATACAGATTAACAGTTTTCAAAAAATGTTTACAGTCAGTTCATAAACATATATTATTATCTATCGTAATCAATGTGTATAGCGTAAAGACGGTCTAAACTAATTGATGCAATTGAAAGTTCGCACGGCCCTTTGGCCCGCGTGACGGAACTGAGAGACAAAAGGGCCTACAAGTTACAACCCTTCTAGACGAATGGACCAGCGCTGACAATGCTCGTCAAATGAATTGTAGGGGGTGTGTGGCACCCGGCGGGGTCCACACGTCTATTGGCAGTATATCACGAGTGACGATAATTCAATTTAGCGAGGCTGACCTACTGATTAAAGTCGGATAAGGAATATGTCACCCGTTCGCTGAATGCGCAACGAAATTATTGCGTTTGTTGGCTGTTTTAATTAAAATGTTTTTTTGGGTACAACGTACAGGTGAAGCTGAGTGGATGGTAGGTTGCAACGTGTAACATTTACAAAATATATGTACATATATTCTATTCAAAGCTTAAATCAGACGTGCTTTTGGCGAAGAGAAAGTATTAAGGTTTTTTTACATTTAAATGAACAAAGAAATAATCTTACTGTGTATATTTTGATTCCAATTTGTTGGATATTTTACGAATGATTAACAAATGCATATATTGTTTGTGAAATTTGAATGTAATTTTTAATCGTGTCGCTCATCGGAGCCATTACTGAGAGCATCCTGTTGGTGGAGTGCCAATCGCTTGCACCAAACCGATATATTATTATTGAAATATAAATTCAACTCCGTACATTTCACTGTCCATTTATATTGTCTAGTTTCATAGTTTTTGCCAATTTATTTTAGGTAATATTTATTGATGTTAAATTCCGACATTACCTACTTACTTTCCTGTCTTGCTTCTTGGAAATGAATATAATATAATAAATCTACCTATATTTGTGCCCGGGATGTTTGACTAAAGTTTGTGAGATATGCCAATTAAGGTATTCAGTCATCCAGTTCTCAAACTCCGGGAAGTAACAGAGTTATGAATTTCCAAGTTGTTTACATAACATTACCCCTAAAAGTACAGCCGCCGAAGTATGAGGAAATCTTCGTTTAAATTAATCATAATTCATGATTCCTTTAGGAAACACGTAGTCAAGAATCACAATATGGAAGTTAATTTCGCATTGAATGTGTTTTGAAATGGATAAAGGCTTGTGTTGAAGGGTTGCGCACTCTACTTGTGGAATGTTGATTAGAGGGTTCTGGGCTCTGGCCCCAATTCGATATCCATTAAACTCATCCAATATTCAAAATAGCATTTACATAACTGTTAACTTGAGCAAAGTACACCTAGTTATGAGACATGAGTTATCCTTGATAATGCGTGTCGTGTGTTCATAGTTAGTTCTACATAAGACCTCTATATTATTATGTAGTTAGGGGTAATAATTTGATAATCCTTAGCCTCGTGCGTAATTTTAAGAATATTAACACCTTTAATCGTTAAGAAAAATGATCACAAAACAAGTATGTGTGTATTGTAAGTGTTGTAAAGATAATAATTGTTAGTTGAGACATAATCCCGACCTACTAAAGTGTGGCTATGACCAAACACGCCCGAATCCTTCGACAAACAAGGCAGTAAAGCTCTAAGACGCGGCAGATTACGTACACTGTACAGCAGTATGAGTTGCGATATCACAATAGTTTCATGTGTTCTTATCAACGCCCAACGCAAGGCGAGATAAGCAGCGAGTGGGGCTGCAGTGAGCGCGGGGTGAAATCTGAAATATAATTATAGATGAGAATTGAGAAGTCTGTAGTATGATGATATTTGGATGTATTTAGTTATTATTAGTGTTAGTGCCTTGTACAACAATGAAACATAACTAATGTTTCATTGTGAAGCGATTAAATAAAACGTTGTAGAAATTGAAAACAGAATTTTCGATTGTTAAAGCTTTCAATAAGTAAATAACGAAAAACAATACACATTGACAATATTATTATTTGAAAAATGCTTAGTCCAACCTCAAAGAGATTGTCAACAATACTCTTCTACATAGAGCCTATCATATTAGCGCTATTTTTATACTGTAGATAAAATATTATGTTATCAAAGTACAGTGAAAGCTATTCCGCAGTAAGAGCGGCCGCAGGCGCGGAAACCCTGTTCATTTTCGTACAAGGAAGTCCTTTGATTAATCTCTAACGTATTTAATTTGACGGCGCGTGCACCGCGTTAGAAGATGTGTGTTTGTATAATATATAACATGTATATTATCAGCAGAATTAATGGTCGGCCGCCGTGAAATGATCTATCTGTGTCGGAAAGCGCTCCATCCATTTTGATTATCTTCGGCTTTACATGTCGATATTATTTTGCGAACGAGCACGAGATTGCCTTTTGATATTACATCAAATTGGCGTTATATTGAAATGGAGGCGGATACGAATGTTACCTTTGCTCAAATATGTTTTTCGTGGAATTGCGACTTAAATTGCAATCATTTCGTCAGATTGTGTAGGGTTTCGGGAATAATATTGTGTTTGTTAATTATACGTCGTGAATTTTGTGATGTATGTAGCCCGAAGTCAACCAAGAACATTTATATAGGTTATATAAATTACTAATAATGAAATATTATACATTTCGTGCCGTTACAAAACATGAAACTTTCATGAGGTTTCACCGCCGACATCAATTATTATATTGAATTAGTGATATCCTTTTAAGGAATTGTTTCGTGTAAATTATTGGAACTAAAGCTAACACTAATGGTCTAGCCGTTAACTACACGGCTTGACATGTTACACAATATACTGAGCTAGAGTTGAGGGCTTAAAATCTAAAGTGGTGTTTGTCAAAGGGTTCACTGCACATCAGGTGGGCGGCACTTTTATCGCGAATAGGTCGAATCTTTGAAGTAATTGTGTATGTTATCCCATCGTCGTAATAGATAGTTGAGTAGTTGAGATAAGGTTTAGGTCTCAAAGGCGAGTCGATGGAGATACGACAGGTCCGTGTGAGCTGGCGGCGCGCCAGCAGGTTCAGTGTACGGAGAGCACAATAGCATCTTGGCCAAACAATTATGTGCTGCAGTGTGCAGTGTACTTGTCTCGTTCGTCAAAGCCGAAATGCTGAGAGACCTTGAGTCTGCGGTGTCATTATCACAGTGTGGGTTTAGGATCTTACCTCCCTTTTAACGTTTACTAGGAGTGGCAAACTATTCGTTCGTTTTGTTTTTGTTAACGAGATTGGATTGTGTGGAAAGAGGAATATAAACAGCTTATTACATTCGATATATTAAGAAATTATGTACATTTACTATCCAACGAATTATATCGCAGAAAATGTTAATATTATAAATAATGGTGTTCACTCATCGTTACATTTTAACAATGGATGAAGAATTAAAGCATGATTATGTACGGATAAGTTGTTTGATTAAAAAGAAACAGGATGGGATAGGAATAAAGGAAATAGTTTTGGGGAGCAATTATCGATGAAATATAACCGAAAATGGCCGACCGGAGTAGGGCAATGACGATCGCCGGGGGCTGTTGGGTCCAACTTCACGATTGGCAAAATATTTTGTGCTGAGCGTTGTGTTTTTCTTAGTCTCTATATTTATTCAATCTCAATATATAAACGTGGGTACAATTTCAGTCGAATCGAGAACACGTTTTATTAAATAAAGGTCTGGGCAGGGTTCTGAAGAGTAGGTAGAAATATTTATTTGTAACTTAGGAGTGAGGACCTGACTTTGTTTATGTTTAACCTGAATTAAAACTATTCATTCATTTCCCCATTACAAATATAAATTTTAATCACTACATAGTATAAAACAAAGTCGCTTTCTCTGTCCCTATGTCCCTATGTCCTTATGTCCCTATGTCCCTTTGTACGCTTAAATCTTTGAAACTAGCCAACGGATTTTGATGCGGTTTTTTTTAATAGATAGAGTGATTCAAGAGGAAGGTTTATATGTATAATAAAACCCATTAAATAGTGGAGAAGTACTGTTATTTTTGAGGTTTCTAATGTGATGTCGTAAAAAATTACATTTTTTCCGCTTACATTGCAAACGCAGGCTGAACCCTACGAGTTTTATCAAAATAATGTACTAAGTATTATACACATTGAAAAGGTCTACAGAAAAGTCCGCGATGGTATATGTCTATCTCTTATGGATAACCCACAATAACTTTTTTTTGTCATTTACTTTTTACGACAAATAATGGCTAATTTTCGAAGCGATTTTAACCAATACAGCATTAATCCTTAACCAATTAAATACCTTGAATACATTGTTCATTTAATATAGATCTATATGGCCCTTTACACCTTATGATTTAAGTGAATATTTTCGAAGATATTACAGATTTAAAAATTGCGGGACGTAGCGTTTGCGGCGGTACCGGCCGGCCGCCCGGCTATATATTTTATACCCGTGCGAAGCCGGAGCGGGCCGCTTTGTTTTTATATACAACGTTGTTTTTCTGTAGTGTATTTAGTATCAGCATTGCACCCGTGCGAAGCCGGGGCGGGTCGCTAGTAGATTATAAACGAACTAAATTTCGCACTCAAACCATTTATTTGTTGAACTAGATCGTATTGGGTGGTTCTTTGAAAAGTCATATTAAAGTAAGTATAATTAATTAGGCACTTAAAATTAAAAATGTCGTCGTATATTAAACGACAAGATCAAAATTTATATTCCAATAAATAATAATTGAAACATTAACGTATTCTCCCGATAGAGTACCCTTGATACAATAAAATAAAATATTACATACGTCATATAAAAAGGTAAAAGCAAATTATTGAAGCTGCACTTAAAAGGGACAAGGTATTCCAGAAAATATATCATAATATTGTATACGTTTAGTTTCGCAGAAATGGAGTTTGTAAGCAATCTCTCAAGTTAACTGAGCGGGACTTAAAGTTCATAAATAATAATCGAGCCCAAAACCATCGCGAAATATTATTGTAGCACATTTATTGGCTGTATTCGTTCGGAAATGATAAATAAACTTCATCTTTTTGTCTAATGTTGTGTGAACGGGGGTATAGAGGGCCATGTTAACAACTATACGATATTAATCATTTAAATATTACTTACTGTTACGACTTAATGCTTTTACTATATTTCGATATTTAGTTAGTATACGGATAAATGATACATAATCTATACTAATATTATAAATCTGAAGAGTCTGTTTGTTTGAACGCACTTATCTCAGGAACTACTAATCCGATTCGAAAAATTATTTCGGTATTAGATAGCCCATTTATCAAGGGAGGCTATAAGCTATATATAATTACGCTAAGATCAACAGGAGCGGAGCCACGCGGGTGAAACCGCGGAGCGCAGCTAGTGTTTTATAATCCGGTTTGTTTCATTGTGAAATTTCAGTCAAATGGGTTCAGTACTTTTTGTTGGCCCAGCAAACATATTTACATAGACTGTTTCGGTTTTATAAGATCAAGTATTGTTAGGAGATAAGACGGTAATTATAATTCTTATTTTAAGCTATGCTTGGTTTACAGAAGAAGAATTATAAATTCATAATGCTCATTTCCTTTGATTCTTGATATCTGTAATTAATATATTAATAAGTTAGCTACGAATGCTTTTGTATTTATAAGGAAATTTAACGGTGAAATAAATCATTATATCTGTTAGTCCTACTCATATTTAACTGAAGAGTTAAATATTAGTTTTATAGACTGAGTTCACCTTAATCGAATTTAGAGAAATTTACATGTATTAATTTGTTAAACTCAACTCGTTACAGTAAATAAAAACGCATATAGCATGTTTGTACCGGGGATTATTAAAATAATAATATCCTGTCGCTCGGGACGTCTCCAGAGTTACCGAGTTACATCCTTTGTTTATGGTAACGCCGTAAATTCGGGATTGTTTCTTTTATGAGTTATTTATGGAGTTCCCGATGACATCTTGTTATTTATACGAGCCATAAAGTGAGCAGTGTCACGTTAATGTACACAAACGTGAGTTCCGAAACCATTCATTTTGTTTACAGCCTAATTAAAATTTGTTGAGCCGTTTTATGCGTTTCGAATCGATGTCTGGTTTACGGCCGGAAAAGAATTAGCGGGTATTAAACTGCACGCCGCGCCGGTTTCGTTTGCCGTTTTATTGTTCTTTATTTAGATTTAAGGTATTTTTGGAGTCACCTTGACATAATGTGTTTTATTCGGATTTATTTGTATTGTAATACAATAAGTAAATACTAACGTAAGTTTAGTAACAAAAAATTATATAGGTAGGTACCTACATATTCATGAAATGAAACACCAAAACCTCAAAATCGAAATAATTTATTTACCATCATAATAAGTACTGTAGCATCAACAATCAACTACTTTATTATTATCAACAACCTTCAAAACATTTAATATTTACAGAATATCAGTTACAACGGATTTCAGTAAGCATTCGTTCGTCTAAAGCTAAACCGACAACCGAAATATTGAGTCGTCATCCGCATTGGGAATGTTTGTAAGTATATTATTATTAGTCTGTGATAATACCCTCTGATTGCTTCTACGTGCAATACAAACCTAATAACCCGGCTTCACCTGGAGATCCCGGTAATGTCGGGATTAGGGCGATCGCTCTGAGCCCTTTGCCTTTACAAGGGACGAGTTTTCGGATAACATGCTTTTATCTTTGCGAACACTTCCTTGTTTGTGTGGAACTTTTGTGTGTTAGTTTGGGTTAGTTTAATTGTATAGATAGGAATGTGTTGAATATAAATAGATTTTTTGTGTCGTTACTAATCACTATAATATATTATGGACTAGATTTCCACCCGCAGCTTCGCCCGCGTTTTTAAAGAAAATACCCGCATAGTCCCCGTTCCTGTGGATTTCCGGGATAAAAAGTAACCTATATCTTATTCTGGGTCTTCAGCTTCCTACATTACAAATTTCATCGTAATCGGTTGAGTAGTATTCGCGTGAAAGAGTAACAATTTCGAGTTCAACAAAATTATGCACATAGAATAGGTAGAATTTTGTGTAATTTTTCGATTGTTAAAAATAAATCCCTTCTGAAGAACCCTCCATAAACAGTAAGTAAAATTTAATATCAAGTATTAGTAATACACAACGAAATTCAATCGTATTTTGTTTTAATGGCGAAAATAGGCAGGAAATTCATTTTGAGAGCGGCATATTATAAAAACGGTTCCGGCCTTAACTTCATATCTGCCGAAATGACGGAAATCCGCCCTCCACATCTCTCTACGAATATTTCCATAGATTGTAAAACATCCATAATATAATATTCCACGTTATATTTAGAAATTATTAGCTAACCCGCCGTCGTTTCGCCTAACTGTCAATAAATGTCTTGTTACCTTTTAGCTGAACTAATTTAGGCTTTGATGAACGTAATACAATGATGCGAAATAAATATTAATGTAGATAAATATATCAAAGTATTTTATAATTAATTATTAAGATGAATAATATGTACATACAGCAGTGGTGGCTCAGTGGTGACTCAGTGGTGAGGACACTTTATACCCGAAAGCTGAGATTTGAGAATGAGTCGTGGACAAATTTGGAACAAATATTAGACGCGATTTTTTTGTGTATTCTGCGAAGTCTAAATTTCATTCGAAGAAAGAAACCTCAGTACTTCTTTAGTATCTGGCTGAATAACCTAAATAATATTTCTTGGTTATTAGAAGTATATTCAAAGAGAAACCCAATAAGTTATATTTATCGAAAACTAGCTTACCGCCCGCGGCTTCGCTCGCTTTGTCTAAAACCTAATTAATTATATACTAAAACCTTCCTCTTGAATCACTCTATCTATTAAAAAAAACCGCATCAAAATCCGTTGCGTAGTTTTAAAGATTTAAGCATACAAAGGGACATAGGGACAGAGAAAGCGACTTTGTTTTATACTATGTAGTGATTTTCTATTTGAATTTAATTTCATTCTTGAATAGATATTCCATAATATAAATATGAATAATTATGATAAATATTGCTCGAATCTCATAAATCACAAATGTATTTTAATTTAGATGATATGTTACATCGATAAAGTGTTAAAATACTTTGTAGATTTGTATCTAAGTCACCGAAGAGTTTCAGAAAAATCCGCTCAGCTGTTTACGCGTGATTTAGACACAAACTTCCTTCCAACCAAACCGGCAGGATTAGGATTATTTATTTACACAAAAATTGCCCTTTGTATAGACTATAGTAATGTTATAGACAAGGGAGTAATCCCTTGCGAATACTTGTTAGCTATAAATATTTGCTTCCCAAAACACGGTCTCTGAGGCTTATGTAAAGCGGAGGTCAATAGAATCGTAGCAAATAGACCTCGGCCCAAACCTACGCACTTTCAAATTGAAGGCATCAGTAATAACGCCCACTTTCCCTTATTTCTACTTATTTTATTATTTATGGTCGAATTGATATTTCATGTAAAGTAAGACAAGGAGACATCTTTATTTTGTAATATTGGTACAGATTCATAAATTATTTCGATACTGATGTATTCGTAGAACTTTTGTGTAGAGATGAATAAGTTACGATATTCAATGTAAACAACTTCAAAATGAAATAGATTGTATACCACAACCTAACCAGAACAAAATTATTATTCTATTATTACTACATAATCAATGTGCTTATGAAATTTCAGGCAAATCGGTCAGAAGATTGCGTGAAATCTTCACATTATAAATATTTTTGCATTACGTATGCACATACATTATATTTCCTTCACACTGCTAAAATTATAAGCGTTGAAAACATGGAATTCGGAACATGGCATTGCCGTAATTCCCGGCACGTATTAATATAAAGAACAATCAGTTGATGCAAGCCGGGTGTAGCGTTTGTATGTAAATGGTAAATGTATCAGTATGGACCTGGCCGCGCGCCAAGCTTGTATGCACGATTCCAGCTCAACGGATATTAAATTTGTAGTGTATACGTCCTTCCCTATTATCGGCTCTTAGACGCGCGTGCCCTCTCACTCCGACCGCCCGCAGCCAACTGAGCTGTGTGAGCGGTGTCACCGTTGCACGTGCGCAAGAGATGACATAATACTTCCCTCTCTTTCACTCACATACACTACAAAATTATATATCTTCCAGAGACAATTTGTACAGCTGTTTTTCTCTTTTTATTAAATTATCAACAAATATTTTTGTTCCACACACTTTGACTTGAAATACGGATTGAAGCTCTTTGTATAGATGTTGTTGCACTTCTTTAAATAATTTAACGCTCTTATTGTATTTAATTTGTTTTTAGCCAATAATTAGTAGTACCTACATAATAATTTTAGAAACAATTAAAATAATAACTAACACAGGTACTCAAAACGAACATTATACATTGAAGACGCTTTAATTAATGATGATATGTATGACATTAATCACCATTAAATACATTATAATAGGAGTTTTTGACTTCAGTCAGTTTTCCCGAACTTTATACATCATACTTATGTAATTAGCTTCTAGTTATATTTACGGGAATCCATCAAAATTAGGTTGAATAAACGAAAGATATGTAACAATTAGGAGTCAGTTCTATCTCCACAACACAAGGTTCACTTTTCATTGTTTCGAAGTATAAGGGTTATCGAAGTACAGTATAAGTTTGTTAATTTGTTCCTTCGAGTGACTATCGGTAGCAATTGTGTCGGAACTTGGCCAAAGGGTCGGAATCACTTGAATTTCTACCGAACATCGTTGGACCGGACAAATTACTCTAAGATGGATTCTCTGCTATACTAATGTAGTAGATAAATTATGGTGATTAATATGTGTTTAATGTTATTAATATATTTTATGGCGAGCGGGATAAAGATAGGAGAGCTATGTGTGAACTCGAGCTCGAGCGAGTTGTATGACGAGCGGGGTTTGGGTATAAAAGTGTTACATATAACATGGATAATAAGTCCTATTTTTTTAAATTAATAAAATTACATTACCATGGGTTTTGAAGAAGGACTGTTTCGAATTTTTGTAAACCAACAATGACTTTTTTTTTCAAAATTATACAATTCATAAGTGGTCGAATCGATGAAATTAAACTAAAATTTTTATACATCATCATCAATTAAGTTAAAAAAGTAAAATAATTAAAACAGTACACTAATAAAATATGTCGTAATAATAACATTAGATACGAGTAGGTAGAGTTTTACATTCAAAATATATTTTTCCCAAAATGTGTCCTTCCCCACAGTCCTCCCTCCTCCTTATCAAATGATGTTCATCTCACGCTGCATTACGCTCCGTGACACGGTGAGGTTTCGGAGGAAGCAATCAGAGGGCCAGCTACCAGCACGCTACCTCCCTCCAATGACGCGCTCCATCTATTGCTCTTATACAAATTCCAAAAATGAATTTTTAACCAAATGTTTCTAAATGGAATTAATAACTTGGTTTTATTTAATGTAATTCCTTTATTATTTATTTAACCTCTCGATTGTGTAAGTACATTAAAAGCTTCAACATTAATTTAATCAACTTCTTCGAAAACAATAAAAATTAAGGATCTTCGATTTATTTTTATCAGCGAATCAAATACTAAAAAAGAGAATGCATGAATTGAAAAAATCAGACATCATACGTATAAATAGGAAAGGAATTTATAATTCATGTGACTTTCAGCTATTCGGGGAAAGCATATTAATGATTATTACGTCAAGTACCTGTAATTATCTAGAATACATTTTCGTCAGATGAAAGATATCTTACATAATTTGTCTTCAAATTCACGTTGAAATGTTTAAAATTACCTCGCCGCAAACTGACGGCTGTCTCCCTTAACGCACGCAATATCGTGTTACGCGAAATTTAACTTTATTAGATTTAGTTTGGGTTGAAATTGTTGCTAAGTTGTGTTCAGTTGAAGCTAGGCCAAGTATTCGCCAGACCCGGCGACTCCCATTGACGTAAAAGGCAAGTTTCCAATTGCTAAGCGTTTTTGTAGCGAGTGCCCGTGACAGGGGACAGGTGACACCACGACACCAGCTCTCTTGGAGTAGGTACCGTGTTATTTTCGTTCAGTTTATTTTCCATCAATTAGTAATTTCATGATGGATGTGAACGTAGGTTGGTGATTACACGTGTTAATAAAATAATAAATAGATTTTTAATGTTTATCAGAGTTAAATTGTCACGCGATATTTTCGATAAACATTGTACAAATATAAGTACTGTAAGATTTTGAACAATAACAGGTCATACTTCTAGTTCAGGATCCATCGCCCATTTTTGCAAGTGATTACTATCAAGCT
>CAJQZM010036692.1:7137-31052 GCA_907164665.1 Colias nastes
ATACGCATTTTAAAGTAGAACCAACCTACAAGGAAAAGCTTGTCTCACAAAACCCAAGGTCAGTTATATGATTATAAACATGCTATATACCTATAGGAAGACATTTCGTCACACCGTCTGCATGGACAAATGTGTTATGAAAGGTACTACAAATGTACCTTATCTTACATTAGCTTTTACAACATATACCTATATACGTGAGAAATTATAGTCTGCGGTTGTTTTGTAATGTATTTCTTGGTTTGGTACATTTTTATTATTTCTGTGTATTTTTGATATCATTTGACCTATAAGGGGAAACTATTTTTGGAATAAGATAGATACTAATATTATAAAGCTGAAGAGTTTGTTTGTTTGAACGCACTAATCTCAGGAACTACAGGTCCGATTTGAAAAATTCTTTAGATAGCCCATTCATCGAGGAAGGCTATAGGCTATAATATATCATCACGCTAAGACCAACAGGAGCTGAGCCACGCGGGTGAAACAGCAAAGTGCAGCTAATCATATCATAAAATCGCTCCGTTCCGACGTGTCAGAAAGACAAAGAAACAAACAAACATTCGCAGTTACAATAATCAAAAAGTTAGCATATTTAACATAGCTCCAAATACTCAGATTCTGAAAATCAACTAAACAAAAACATGACTAACCCATCGGGGTTTTGTCCAGGGTTAACAGTGTTTCGTCATATCCTTAACTAGCTGTGCCTCGCGGTTTTACCCGCAGTGCTCCGCTCCTGTTGGTCTTAGCGTGATGATAATTATATAGCCTATAGCCTTCCTCGATAAATGGGCTATCTAACACCGAAAGAATTTTTCAAATCGGTCCAGTAGTTTCTGAGATTAGCGCGTTCAAACAAACAAACAAACTCTTCAGCTTTATAATATTAGTATAGATAGCTCCAAACACTCAGATGTGAAAATCAACCAAGCATACAAACAAAAACATGACTAACCCATCGGGGTTTTGTCCAGGGTTAATAGTGTGTCGTCATATCCTTAATCAAATACTTTCATAATATTATTGAGTTCTTGCTATAGAAAATACGTGGCTATGTCTGACACATTGTTTATCATACATTTGCAATATTTACACAATGTATTATTAAAAAAATAGAAAAAAAAAATTGTCTTAAGTAGAATGTTTATGGACGGATGTTTGTTACTATTTAACGCAAAGACAGCTGATCGGATCTGTATCAATAGTCTGGTTTAGCACTTTATGCGTCGTGTCAGTTTTTTATTTATAAAAAATAACGGTAATTTACGCACATGCTACCTACGTCCTACACACCTTTAACAAAATCATTTTGAAGCTATTGCATAGCTTCTATCGCGGGCCTTGAGCGCGGGGACCGAATCCAGAAATTTAGTAACGAAAAACCTCACGCTCCCCACTCCGACGGGCGCAGAGGTGTGGCTTGAAGGCATAGCATGCAATAGCTTTACCGCGGCAGTCCCCGAGTGCCACACGTCTTTTTTTATCGTCGCAAGCAACTAGTATTAGTCAGTTCAATAAAGAAACGAATCTTCAATGGCGGCCAAAGCTGACTTTGACAGATGGTAGGATCAGCAAAAAAGAAAATAAAAATAACGTAAATTGATAATTATTTTATTAATTATTTCAAATTGTTTGTTGACAAACTTTTTTGTTATTGTATTTGTGTATTTATATGAATTATCATATTTACGTATACAGAATGTAATAAAATCCCCATAATACTTGTAATAAGCCCATAAAACTGAACAACTTTTCCCAAAGAACATATTTTGTCAAATTCCAATAAAACATTATTTACTTTCGCAAATGCATAATTGTCATTGTAAATTTATGATAAAAACTATTATAGGGAAAATCAAATACATTTTAGTGATTTTATTTTTCCCTTTTTTTTTGCATACCGTACGGCCGTGTGTGAGCGAGAGGGAATGATAAGCGCCGCCATTGAAGATTCGTTTCTTTAAAGAACTGACTAATATTAATTTATTTCAACCAACCGCACGCGCAGCTATGGAGCAACCATGCATCGTGACAAACAAAAAACCACACTAAAATCGGATCATCTCTTTAGAGTTTAGGTAATTCCTCAAACATACACAAAAACACCCCTCTACGTAGTCGATCAAATAATGCCTTTCAGTTTTTCTTATTAAAAATGACGAAATATTTTGAAATACGACATTCTGATAACACACCTGAATAGATAAAAAAGGATAAACATTTATAATCTAGATTTTAGATAGTGGTCTACCCCCCAATACTATTACATTATAATAACTCTTATTTTTAATAGAAACTAAACCGTCTAGAAATAGTAAAAAGTGGAACTTCTAGTCCTAGTGAGTAGTTATCAAATAAAAATACTTTTACTTTAAACTACTACTTTTAACTTTTATATCTATACTAATATTATAAAGCTGAAGAGTTTGTGAGGATGTGTGTGTGTTTGTTACTCTTTCACGCAAATACTACTGAACCGATTACAATGAAATTAAGCACACATATAGAGGGTAACCTGGATTAACACATAGGATAGGTTTTATCCCGGAAATCCCACGGGAACGGGAACTATGCGGGTTTTTCTTTGAAAAAGCGGGCGAAGCCGCGGGCGGAAAGATAGTAATATTATATTTCTTTAAAATTCTTAAAACTATTTAATATAATATAAAGCTTGTACACAAGTATAATTATCCAACTAGCCAACATTAAACCTGTATTAAATCCGGTTTTGAATGAATTAAAAATGTCACCTGTTCTAATTTTTGTTGCTAACTTGAAACCACAATATACAGATACATACAGTAAGGAAACTTCATACAAAAGTCAAAACGTCCGAAATGGCTCACGCACACAAGCAAGCGTGTTTACGAGTATCCTAAGGGTATTGAAGGGAAAGATAGTAGCGGGTGACACATCCACAGATTTTGAATGACAAAGATACATAGTATAGAAAAAAAATTGGTTGTCTGTAAAGTCGATTTACTGACGATAGTTGAACGTGATGTCAACGTCTTAAGGCCGATTGTGCTTCTTTGTCGCTCGTTCCGCGCTCTCGCTTGCACTTCAAGCCTTAACATGGAACGCCTCAGTCCTCAGAGCGAGGTAACGCCGCATGAGTCATGTTTTTTCGTGCGTGCAGCCGGCTCTATCGAATTATAAAACGTTATCACGTCAAAAGTTTGTATGTGTTAGTAATATTTTCGATGTGTGAAAAAAAGTGATGTCAATGATACACTTCACATTAAATAAATATCGATTGTTTCAGTTTGTAGCCGTTTCAATAAATATATTTGTAAATACCGTATCTAACTACAAGTTAAAAAGAGACTATTTTTTAATTTCTAAATATATGGCAGCATGAGTTTTAAATTATGTTGACATATTTTCTACCAAAATGATAGCTACAAATAGTCACTATTAGGAGTCCAGTCTGTTTAAAGATCGCATCTATTTTTTACGCAATCTAGAAGAGCACAAAAATCTAAAAAATGGAAACCTTAAAAAATCTTGTTTAAATTTATGTGCATAATTACGTACTAAATATTAGGGAATTTCTTGATTAAATATTATTTTTATGATGATGTTAGTAGCATCCACTTTTTAAGATTTGATATAAGGTTAAATTATACTTTTTTATCGATACGTGACGTCACCACTTTGTCAAGCACTAAGCCTGTCAAACTATTTTCTTTTTCATCCTAAAACAAAAAGGTGGAGGTTCTATGCTCGTATAATAATAATTTTAATTTATTTTTGCATATTTTGTGTTTTTTAATTTAATTTAATTTATCGTTTTAAAAATAATTTTGTAGGTATACCTACATACAAGTATTGTAAATTCTGGTTTAAAATAATTATTGTATAGGGTCACCCAGGGCTATTGCAACTATGGGGCTATGGCAACTCCTTATCATAACTAATTTATTAGAGTTGTTGTAATATATCGCCACCGATGATTCAATAACTCAACGACTAATAAATCTTACTAATAATAGATGGTGCCACTACGATGAAAACTATTTGATTGATAGGCCATTGTGTCAAACCGCTATTTTGAAGTTGGTGTGCGTAAAAACAGGTGTCGGGTTTTGTAGACAAAAAAATTGTTTAGGAGTGATTTTTTGCAGGTGTTTTTGATTGGACACGATTATCACAAGCCGTTAAGCTTATTTCATTTATATTACAGTGCGTTAGTTGACTCTATTTTGTGTTATTGATGCAGTTACATTTGCCTCGTGAAAATTTCACTATGGGGTTATTGCAACTGTGAGATTAGTTACAATAGCCCCTTATATTTTTGTATGAAACTAAAAACACTAGTGATGTGACAGTGTCGATATTTTTAATTTATTATGTATCCTTCTTGGTAGTCAAAATATACTTTCTTTATGATTAATTAAAGAAGAACCATCGATTTTTTCTTCGATATTATACCTAGAGACGGGTTCGTAAGTAAAATTCAAATTAGATAAAAAAAGAGTGGTTAAAGAATATAACTAAAAACGATAGGTAGGATAGTTCTGTGATTGTTCAAGTAATTTTTAGTAAACGGTTGACTAACTAATAAACGTATTTTGTTTGGTTTACGTTTTTAACAATATTTAACACAAAGAATATTATTTGTTCTGACCAAAAACTAAAATTGACTTAGTAGGTAGGGGCACTGTAATTTTTTTTTGTTGCGATTTAAAGTGGTAAATCAAAGTACATGACTTTTTCCTCTAAATAATGCGGCGCCATCTACGATCGCAACGTTATTGTAGCAATAGTTTCCTAATACACAATAGTACGATACAAATCACACGCAGAATAATAAAAAAATATCGATGAATAAGTTTTTTTCATTCCCCACACTAATTCTCTAACAAATAGTTGCATTTGCCCCACAATCAGAAAAATAAGTTTTTTTCTGAAAACTAGTCCTTGCTACACGATAATACAGTTCAAAATCCTATGAATAACATGAAATCTCATAAATATATTCTATATTCGTTGTTTTATATGAAATAGAAGAAGAGCTATGGCAGTTAGTTGCATTTACCCCCGACTAGGGGTTAATGTAACTTTTTCTACCAATTTTAGGAAATATTCTCACTACCAGTTATTTATAAGACTATTGTATTTAGTGTTGCCCAAATGCAAGAACAAGACGAGACTTAGCCAGTCTTGGTCTTGGTCTTGCGCCAATACACCTGGTCTTGGTCTTGGTCTTGGTCTTGCGCTCCCAGTCTTGGTCTTGGTCTTGGTCTTGCAGCAAGAGTCTTGCAAGTCTTGCAATTACCTATTAGTCTATTACTATTTATTAAAGTTTACTTTAAATCTTAGAAAAACGTATTAGAATTGGAACATTGTGAGCTTGAATTAACATAGCCATAGTAAAGATCAAGCAGATTAATAAATAACTGAAGATTTGATAAGAAATTCGAAAAATCAACTGACCTATATGTCGTTTTCCATGGAAGTAACTGTTTCTTAATATCTCAGAGATATTCGGGCTGGTAACTGGTAAGTAATACAAAACTCTTATCGCAGGCTTTTTATTTTATTAGTAGGTAAGTACCTACGCTTTTTATATTATTTTACTAGTGGTCCGCCCCGGCTTCGCCCGTGGTACATATTTACGTTTTCTCTACATAAGAACCATCCTCGTACTTCAAGGAGTATAATAAAAAAAAGAATTATCGAAATCGGTTCAGCCGTTCACACGTGATGCCGTGACAACGCGAAACGGGTGCGGACCCGCCGCCTTTTTATAGCTCCCGCCGCGAAGCGCGTCGAACGCGGCAACTGATACACAAAAATAATCCTTATGGCTGCATGATTCTGTATTCACGCGCGATGACTTATAGCGTATTTCATGTATAACTTTGGTGTTTCTACACCGATTTACATGATTCTTTTTTTATTGAATAGGTAATAATGTTAACTTTTTTTAATTAGGGATGAGTGAGAGTGTTGTAAACGTAAGAGTAGACAAATATAATCAGAAAGCTCCGAATTGCTAAGCTATTGAAGTTTCACGTGTTATTGTGAGTCAATTTTAAAAGATAGACATATGCTGTCTAGGAATTTATTTTTATATAATAATAATAATTGTTCTTAACATTTGTGTCGTACATGATTTCTATGTAGCTTTAACCATTAAGGCTGCACACGCGACGGAAGCTTAAAAAATGGAGTAACTTCTCCCGTTTTCCCAATATTTCCCTTCACTGCTCTGCTCATATTGATCGTAGCGTAATAAAAAGTATACTATAACCTGCCCAGGAGTATGAATAATAATTGTGCCAAATTTCGTTAAAATCCGTCGTGTAGTTTTTGTTTCTATAACGAATATACAGACAGACAGACAGACAGACAGACAGACAGACAGACAAAAATTTTACTAATGGCATTTTTGGCATCAGTAGCGATCCCTTATCACCCCTTCATAGTTTTTTTTTAAATATATTTCATGTACAGAATTGGCCTCTCTACAGATTTATTATAAGTATAGATTAGTTTTGTAGAATTTTTTTACACGTTTCAAGTACATATATTTAAAAGTGGCTACAATATTTATTAAACGGGTGATATTTGAACACTTTTTTGCTATTTTTTCTTGTAAAAACTTAAGAAATATAATGACTAAATGTACAATAATAGTACCTAAGTAATTAGTTTAAAACCATATAAGTAATCAATATTATAATATATACTTACTAGAATGAATTAATATGACATCTACTACCTATCCTTACCATTTTATCCTAATCATAATGCCTACTACTTGCGTGATCAGTATAATGTATTAATTTTCATTCTAAGCACTCTGAAACTTATTTATTCTTTGGAACACCTGTAGGTACTCTTAAAAAAATTCGAAATTATTTTGCATGAGTATACCTACGCCCTATGGCGGCAATCAAATAGTGTCAAATGTTATGATTTCGGCGTGGCGGCAACGATTGTTTTAGATTTCAAAAGAAGCCGCCGGCGCGTGTATCATAACCATGTACTTCCGAAAAGCGGCAAAGGGGTTTGAAACTTTTTGTATGGACGCTGGCATATCGACCCGCCGCCATTTTGATTTTTTTTCAAAATCACGGCGCACGATTAAAGTGGTATGTATGGATAGAGGACACATAGACGAACAAAAAATGTCTCATAACATAGTACCCTAAAGCGTCACATTACCGAGATATTTGGAGGTAAGTATTCACTTATGAGTACAACGACAAACACTAAAAATAGACTTATTACGTGTCTATATACATAATATTATCTCCAAATAATCACTCCCAGGTAGATTATTATTTTTACAGGAAGAAAGTAGGTATTCATTACATTACTTACATTTTTATGTAATGTATATGTATGTTTTTATGTAATGAATCTACCTACTTTCTTCCAATAAACTGTTAATAATAATAATCTACCTGGGAGTGATTATTTGGAGATAATATTATGCATATAGACACGTAATAAGTCAATTTTTAGTGTTTGTCGTTGTACTCATAAGTGAATATTTACCTCCAAATATCTCGGTAATGTGACGCTTTAGGGTACTATGTTATGAGACATTTTTTGTTTGTCTATGTATCCTCTATCCATACATACCACTTTAATCGTGCGCCGCGATTTTGAAAAAAAAAACAAAATGGCGGCAGGTTTGATATGCCAGAAAGTTTCAATGCCCTTTCTTTGAGAAGTAAGTACAAAACCTTTGATGCCGCATTATCAAAGTGCCGATGGTTAAAACATAACTATGCATGCACTCAGTTTGATTTTAATAGATATTTTTTTATTCGCTATGTTTATGGTAGGTATTAGTCGTAATGCGCATAGGTCCAGTTTTTCATATTCTTTGATACAGTTTTTTGCGTCTCATAGAATTCCTAAGCGTACCTACCTATACACCGAACTGTTACACCTAACTACTCAGTGAAATAGCGCTAAGTCCTAGCTGCAAGACGCAAGAGTCTTGCAGGCTATGTCTTGTTCTTGCTCAAGTCTTGCACGGTCAGTCTTGGTCTTGGTCTTGCTAAAAATACGCGGTCTTGTTCTTGGTCTTGGTCTTGCAAAAACGCAAGAACAAGACCAAGACTGCAAGACCAAGACTGAATTTGGGCAACACTAATTGTATTGCTTGATTGGTTTAAAATAATCTTAATTAAATACAAAAATCACTAAATGGGTCAAATAAATGACCAAATATAAAAGGAGATAACTGCAACCGATCAAACTTGAAACTTGTTATTTTTTAGTTGCATTTGCCCCGGTTGACCCTATATGTATATGTATAATACAAATATCAAGCATTACAAATAATTTAGGTACATTAAATAGTCTACGGCGTCCATAACAAAACAAGATTTCGAAATATAGCACTGAAAAAAACGTATTTACTTTTACAAGGTATATTTATTCGGATTGTTTCTTCTTGTAAGTTCATATTTAGGCTACACCATTTTTGTATTTTAACGGGTTTTAATCTCAAAATTACCACAAAATCAACTGCGAAAAAAAAGCAAACAGAAATATACAGGCCGAATTGATAAACTCCTCCTTTATTTTTGAAGTCGGTTAAATATCAAAAAGGTTACAGCCCTATAGCTATAACAGTGCTTACGTCATAATTTCATCGCAGGGGCTTAGTTTCCTAACTGTATGTACGTATATATCTGTCAACTGTGCTTGAAACTGTGGTTTAAGGATTATTACAATAGAACGCCGATTATCCGAATTAATTGGGACCGAGGCCGATTCGGATAATCAGACATAGACTCTTAGGAAAGAAAAACACAATGACACGCATGATATAAAAATTATAAGTGTCTTCCCTCTAGCTTTCTAGCATAAATTTTAATTACCTGTTGAACTATATCTGGCCTCCAGTGAGTTCCAACTCGATACAACTAAACAAAACTAAGATTTCTTGGTATTCATTTTTTATAATACGCTTAGGACCGATTAGGATAATTGGCGATTCGGTTAATCGGCGTTTTACTGTAACTATAATATATCGAAAACATTAACCATGGATTAGTATTATAATCATAAATCCTATCGTAATGTATAATATAATAAAAATGAATCGCCTACGGGACTTTCAAACATATAAGACACTATAGGGAACTTTAAAGTTTAAAAACACGTTCCATTTAATACATACGACAACGACCTTCCGCGCCGTAAGTTGTAAAGGTCGTACGATAATAATATCGTGATTGGAATTTATATTATCACTCTGTTGAGCTACTTCTAGAAATAATTGCAATAAACAATGAATTTATTTTAAATTGTGTTTACTTATATACATACCACATTTATTTATTATCATAACAATTTTGCAACGATAAATGAATAATTGTTACTCGGAAAGTAATGAACAGAAATTAATGCGGTTTGCAGGCATATATTGTTTGAAGTATACATTCCAATTATTGGAATGTGGATAGCGACTTCATAACTATGACACGAATAAAACAGAAAATGTTATAATTTAATATTAGCCTTCCGTATATAGCTTAGCTTGGTCAAAAAGTTAAAAAAATTATAAACAGAAACCTTCCCCGAGAGCCACGCTATCCATTGATGAAAACGGAATGAAAATCGGTGCGGTAATTTTTGAGTTTATCGCGAACATACAGACAGACGCGGCAGAGGAATTTGTTTTGTAATCATATATTTCTATAGCAATAGTAATAATATTGCAACAGTTATTTTATTAAATGTTTATGGTTTTCTATTTGGCAACGTATAAACCGCAATGTGGTTGTTGTTTGATATTAAATTCAATATGTTTACATAATATTATATTTATTTCTGTATTATAACATTATAAAGAGGAAAAATATGTTATTTCGTTTGTTTGTTACCGTACAAGTCATAACAACTCAACCAATTTTTTTTATAATTTTACAATAGAATTGCGTGAACAGAGTCGGGTCTCACGGCTAGTATTACATAATATCTAGATAGATAATAGAATAGAGATAACGATTAATAAATGTGTATCAACATATCACGTTAATTTTGATATCAATTTTATAATGACGTCAGTACTTTTTCTTTTAAATTTGGCGGCAACAAACTAATACAAATTTTCACCAATCCTTGATAAAGTGTATAAAGTTTGAATTAAATTGGTTCGTTTGAAGTGGGTCAAAATCGAGTCTAAAGGACTTGTACACTTGTCACGGGTTTAACATTGTTTTTTTTAGCCCTTTTTAATCTTTATTATTATTTTAATTTGAACTACTACTACTAAGTCCTGAGATTCAATAGTTTTAAAAATAATATCATTATAAATAAATTCAATAAAATTAGTGCATACTATCATAACATTATTTTATAATATCTATAATAGAACTTTTAAATCATATTCTGTAAGTACTTAGGTAAAAATACATTCAATTTATATGATTATTTTTACATGCGCTAAGCCCCTTACAGATCTTAGGGTGACAAATCAACATCGAGCTATGCTGCGCTGTACTGCGCTGTGCTGTGCTGTGTTTCTTAAGCTACGTTTTTTTAACAATTAAACGATGCTGCGCTGTACTGCGCTGTGATGTGCTGTGTTTCTTAAGCTACGTTTTTTAACAATCTAGCTCAGTATAAAGTAATCAGCAGCTCGTGTAGTTAGACCGGGAGATATTGACACAAAATTTCGAGTCATTTGTAACAGGATGGCGGTTCTACAGGGTTCTTAGTACGCAATGACAAAAAGAAAAATGATGGTGTGAACGCTGGTACCAGCGGCTTAGTCGCGTGGGCGTTAGTCGAACTCGTCGGAAAAATAGCGAAAGTCAAACGATTTGTAACACAAAAATTTTAGAATTTACCGAAAGCCCATAAAAAGAAGTAGGCGGTAGGGTCATGCCATACTTTTCCGGTGTGACTTACAGCCCGCCATACCGACGCGAATGTGTTGATTTAAATAAAACAATTATTCAACCATTTGTACCAGGCAACTTTTGCACAGGTAACCATCGTCGTGCAGCCATTTACGAAAATCGCCATGCCATACTTTTCGGACGATTCCAAATGGTCGCCATACCACCGAAAATCTGCAAAAAAATTTTATTTCGCCAAACTTTTTGTACCAGTATTGCATTTGGATTTTTGGAGAGTATTTGATAAAATGTGACCATTATTATATTTGCCATACTTCTAGTAGGGGGAAAAAGTGCTGTCATACTTGAAAAATTAATTTATTATTAATTTATATAAGTGAAGATTTCCAACACCTAGATATTTGAAATTTTGTATTTATATTCGTTAATCCTCAAACTTACAGGAAAAATAAGTGCCATACTGTTACAAATCGTTTGACTTTCGCTATTTTCCGACGAGTTCGACTAACGCCCACGCGACTAAGCCGCTGGTACCAGCGTTCACACCATCATTTTTAGGGTTCCGTAGCCAAAATGGCAAAAACGGAACCCTTATAGTTTCGTCATGTCCGTCTGTCCGTCTGTCCGTCTGTCCGTCTGTCACAGCCGATTTACTCGGAAACTATAAGTACTACAGTGATGAAATTTGATGGGAATATGTGTTGTATGAACCGCTACAAAAATATGACACTAAATAGTAAAAAAAAGAATTGGGGGTGGGGCCCCCCATACATGTAACTGAGGGATGAAATTTTTTTTTTCGATGTACATACCCGTGTGGGGTATCAATGGAAAGGTCTTTTAAAATGATATAAAGTTTTCTAAAAAACATTTTTCTTAAAGTGAACGGTTTTTGAGATATCAGCTCTCAAAGTCGTAAAAAGTATGTCCCCCCCCCTCTATTTTTATAACTACGGGGTATAAAATTCTAAAAAAAATAGAGGTGATGCATGCTAATTAACTCTTTCAACGATTTTTGGTTTGATCAAAGTATCTCTTATAGTTTTTGAGATAGGTTGATTTAACTGTAATTTATTATATTTGCTGCTACGGAACCCTTTGTGCGCGAGCCCGACTCGCACTTGGCCGGTTTTATTCTTTTTGTCATTGCGTACTAAGAACCCTGTAGAACCGCCATCCTGTTACAAATGACTCGAAATTTTGTGTCAATATCTCCCGGTCTAAGTCGTTTATCTCGTCAAATATGACCCTATTTTCAAAAAAACGTAAACATTACGACATAGTTGAATCCGATGAAGATGAAAGTGAAGAAGAAGCGGATATGGATATTTTATGTGTTATTTTGTCGTTAAAAGAGTCCAGTCACGGTAGCTTGTTACCTCACACCATACGTGAAAAAAAAGGAAAATTTTAATGAATTTAATGCGGCGATGGAGGGGCACGCAGCGTGCTCCAAACCTAGCATAGCTCGACACAGCGCAGCATGGCAGAGCTCCATAAAAACATAGCACAGTTCGGCACAGCGCGGCTCAGCACGGCGGGTAGCGCGCCTCGCTCGAGACTGCTGCGTTTTTAAACAGAGCGTAGCCTCACACAGCGCAGCACAGCATGGTTTGTTTGTATCCTCATTAAAATATTAAACGAGCGAGTTGACCAAACACAGCACAGCGCAGTACAGCGCAGCATAGCTCGATGTTGATTTGTCACCCTTATTCTTTCTTCTATATATAATTAGTGAAGAAGATTATATACATAAATAGTAGCATTCTTATGACTTCAATGTATAATAAATATGTTGTCTTGGTGTAGATAAACATTAATAGCTGATCTAGAAAATATTGATCTACCAGGACATCTTATCATTTAGCAGTATCACTACATAGTATAAAACAAAGTCGCTTTCTCTGTCCCTATGTCCCTTTGTATGCTTAAATCTTTAAAACTACGCAACGGATTTTGATGCGGTTTTTTTAATAGAGGAAGGTTTTAGTATATAATTTATTAGGTTTTAGACAAAGCGGGCGAAGCCGCGGGCGGTAAGCTAGTAGTATTTTAATACTAGTAGATTACCCCTATTTTGCCTGTGGTACAAATATAGCCTATAGGACTCAGAGATCAGAAAACCAATGATGAAAGAATTTTTGTTCCTTGAGATTAGAGTGTTCAAACAAACAAACTTTTCAGCTCCATATTAACTATTAAGTATAGATGGAATATGTATTGTGTTGTTTATAAAGTTATAACAATGCGTAATTGTGTTTAAAACAATGCATTATTGTTTGTCATAGTTATCTGGTGACCTATAAAACATATCCAAATAATCATATCAAAATATAAATATTATAAGGAGGAAAAACTTTAAGACCAGGCACTCAAGTAATTTCTGGCACTGAGAGACCTTTGTCTAAAACCTAATAAATTATATACTAGCACCATCCTCTTGAATCACTATCTATTATAAATAAAAAAACTCTGTTATAAATATAATCTATAAAATATCTCAATAAATCTGTTGCGTAGGTTTGAAGATTTAAGCATACAAAGGGACATAGGAACAGAGAAATCGACTTTGTTTTATACTACTTATGTAGAGATTATAAAATCCTTATTCATTGTTGAATGTATTAGTTTAAAATTAAAATTACTTTTATGTGTCAACAGGTCATTATTAGAACTGAGTTTGACCTCAAGGATGGACAAATACATGAGTCAATGTATTAGTGTTACACATATATAGCTATCTCATTTCAATCAAAGTGAATGAAAGAGATGGAGATACACATTGTTGTTTGAGAAATAAGAGGAAAGAAAGTCATATAATGATTAATTTATGTTTAGAATTGTGAAATATCTATTTGTTTACTATAATTGAGTATAAAAAAAATTCCACTTAAATATGAATCATGAATTGTTATTGTTTTATTTCTTAGTAAGCATTCCGCTAATTGCTTATGTTTGTTTGTAAACAAAAATGTGATTAGTTGCAAATAGTTAATCCATACACATACATCTGAAATTATTTGTAAACATTTTACTATTTTATAGGCCATCCACATGTCTGCCGAGCAACGTGACAAAAAACGAATACATAGGGACAGCACTATACGAAGAAAAGAGATGTACTTATTTCCTTCTCGCTTCTCTGTATAGTGCCGTCCCTATGTGTTTGTTGTTTGTCACGTTGTTCGGCAGACGTTTGGATGGCCTATTATCTTATTAAATTATTTGAAAACATCTTTAAATAATAAAATCTCTATCATGGTGTTGTATTTCTTTCCTACTCTATTAACACTATAATATGCTATTCTCTCCTATTTTTCTTTATTATATTGGTCTAAACACTATTACCTGCGTTTAATTAATCTCAACGTTAAATACATTAAATAACTCACCTTTTTCGGTGGTAGTTTCCGCTTCTCCACCTTCCTCTGTTCATCGAGAAGCAATCCTGTATGTTCTGGCGCACTCGCTTCATCAGGCACATCAGCCGCTTCCCCGATACGCACAGCACAATCCACTACATCAGCACTGTACAAAGTATCGTCCGTGAGATCACCAAAGGTCCGCGACAACGAATGATTCAACTTGCAAGTTGTTATTCCGTACCCAGAGTCCTCTTCCAAATCTGAATCCGTGTCTGTGTCATTCTCATTGCCGAAAACATCGTTAGATGTGTAACAACTGTCCGGCGATTCTTCGAACACGATAAACGAGTCTTCAGATTCACACTCTGATGGTATTCTCTGTCGTTTGTCTGTGAACACGATTTGGAATGAATCGTCGCTATCTGCGGAGGAAGAATAGAATTTACCGGTCACTTCGTCAAAGCTGTTTTCTGGTATTGACGATTCTGAGTCCTTGCTGTTGTTGAGAATCTCGTTGCCAAACGAAATTTCGTTGGACACTTCTTTTATTGGTATCGGTGATGTTTTTGTATCGTTACACTCTGTAATATCACTGTTATGTTTACACTTTGACTTTAGCAACTCTTTTATTTTGTTAATTTTGTCCTCACAAGACGATATCACTTGCTCTTTGTCTATGCTACTTGTGTTATCCGGTTTAACATTCTGGTCTTTCTCCTCTGGTAAATTAGTTACTATATCCATAGATTCATTTACATACATTTCAGTCTTGACATAAGGCGCATCAGTCTCAAATAAATCTTGTTCTTGATGTTTATATGCTCCGTAGCACTCTATTAAAGTATCGTTGGGCAGATTAGCAAAGTCTTCAGGACCGAAAGCATCCTCAAATGAGTCTGACACTGAGCCAGATTCAACGAAGACCCTCCTGGGCCTCCGTTTACGTGCATGCTGCGGTTTCTTGTCCGTCAACAGCATACGCACCTGGTTCAACTTATCCTCACAATTACCAACTACATTTCTACTTGTAGTCATGCTTGTGTTCGAATTTGTTGTAGAATTGTTACAACCAAACTGCTCAACCTGTTCATTTTTATTTTGAACCTCCAACTTGGCAGCGTGCCAAGGGAGCGACGGCGACATCTGGCCCTCGTCTTCAAAATCGAAACAGTCGTAATATTGAGGCACTGGCGAGCTGGCTTTCTTTTGAAACATAGCAGTCATCACGTTGAAAACACCAGTAAAAAAATTCGTAATACCACTCAATGGTGTTTGCGACTCACTAGACTGCGGAGGTTTCTCCGCTTCGTATTCCTTTTCCTTTGTTTTGTCCATGCTAGATGCTGTTATCACAGAATCGGCAAGGTTTTTCCTTAACGGGTCCGAAATTAGATGCAATTTGTTTATGTTGTTGAGTAATAAAGTATCCGCGAATGCGTCCTTCATTGCTTTGGATTGAGCGTCCGTGGAATAGTTAGTTATGGGAAAATTTATTGGCAATTCCAGTAGATTGCGCCTATTGCGCGAACCGAAAGTTGTTCTGTTATTCATTTTGTTAACACTTATATTCATTTTACAGTTTAATGAGGATGCTAAGGCATGTTACACTTAAACAGTCATGTTCATATTGCACATACACACGTCTGAAAAAGGCTTGTGAATAAGTCTATAACACTTCAATCCAATGATAGACACTTCCTGAGAATAGCAAGGTCCTGAATCGTATATCTTCACTCTGTCTGTGTTATACGCTGTATCACCACAACTGACTGCGTTTCTCACTTCTGAATAACTTGAAAATTCGTTTACTTGGGTAAAATACTCGCTTTTTAGCTCCATTTTGATAAAATATCGAAATACACGTCTTTATAGTTCAGCCATTTTGATAAAAATAATACGCTTACGCACTCGCCACTCATTGTCAACTTGACAGTTCTTGATAATTATCACAGACAACAGACGAGGGAAGAAATTATACAGATTAAAATAAATGGAATGGTATCGATTCGAATCGATTATCTTAGTGTTTTATAATTCGTTATACCACGTTAAGAACAGAAAAAAAACAGCTGTTGATAACAAAAATATGCTTTTTTACATGAAACTTGATCACCACTTCTGTTCTAAAATGCTCTTTGAAATAGATAATTTTACAATGAGTTTAAGTGTTGCTCAAATATTTTATTTATTTAATTTTTTGTCGATCTAATCATGTAAATATTAAATTTTAAGAATTTTCGTACATTATTATTCTTATTTGTTTAGGCGTTCTTTTGTTTTGAACCACGACGCGACGTAATATTATCTTCATTGACGCACGTAAATCGATTATAACGATTAAACAATAAAATCGATTTTAAACCATAGGCAATATTTAACTTTTCTGATGCAATAAGGTAGGTACACAACATTAATAATATTTGACCTTTGATACATTTTTTTACCTTGGATTATTTTAATGATAGTAAATAACAATAAACAAAAAATATACAATTCATATAATAATATATATTACATTCATCATATATAAAGCGTATATATCTGGTTATCGTTAAGGTGGTCTATATTATTATTTGGTGATTTTCTCGGGGGTATCTTTAAAAAACAATTTGAGACTTGGGTTTTTTAAATTTAACAGAAATTTAAATATCTAATTCACCTAATTATATTATCTATTATCTTTTTATTTGCCCATGTTTTATTAGAGCTAGCGCGCACGAGCAACTTTGTCTCCGCAACTATTTTGTCTCTCCCATCAATTGTATGGGGAGTTGCGTCGCTACGTGCGCGCACTTTCATACTAGCCCATGGGTGGAGAGACAAAATAGTTGCGGAGACAAAATAGTTGCGGAGACAAAGTTGCTCGTGCGCGCTAGCTCTTATAAGGAGTAAGATCTTTTTTTTTTTAATGCAATATTAATGTGTAAAAAAGAAATAACATTTTTGAAAACATTCTTTTTGACAGTTGAAAAACATTTTTTCAAATGCATTATGTAATGTGGACGTTATGATACAAAATATAAAAATAAAATAATAAAAAAAATTGAAAAAATAGAAAAAGGTTAGTGAATTTACATTGATAAAATAACTAAGTCTTGATGTTGGCGGAAAGGTGCTAACTTTCCGCCAACTTTTAAAATTTAGACGATCCTTGATCAGCCTACCTGACTGGTTATTGACGTCGATGAATACACCTAGAATGTTTATTAAGTATAGTAATTTGTTTGTTTATTTGTTTATTTGTAGCACATTCCTTTACATCTATACCTAAATAGCGTAATATTAATTATCCGAAGAGTTTGTTTGTTTGGAACGTATGTATAAACAACAACAATTTAATCATAAATGTTTACGTATTGGAATAATTAATTGCTTTGGATTTCAGAATATAATCGAATGAATTAATGAATAAAGAAGCGTTTCGTACAGCATACTGATTCAATTTACGGAAAAATGGCTGATAAGAAAAAGTAAGATTGTTTGTTACAACTAAGTAGTTTTTAGCGTCAAAGCTAGCGTGAAATTATCCTTTTGTAATCTGTAAATTAGTGTTTATCTGAAACATTGTATAGGCTTCATAGACAAAGCCACAAAACGCAGTTAGTTGTTAATAATAGACATAATAATTTTATAAAAATAATGTAATAAAGTTTTTAACCGACCTCGAAAAAAAGAGGTTTCTTCATTCCATTGCATATTTTCGATTTATATAACTGTAATTTTATTACTAAGTAAATATTATTACTAATTTAAATTTTGACTAATTATTACAAAATAGTTTTTTCTTATCTATTTATTATGTATGTCTATCTATCTGATGTGTATTTTTTCAGTATGCCAAATATGTATATCTACCTGCAAAATTGCCGTTTTTATTTATAAAAAACTTTACACAGAGCTGGAGGAGATGCTCCCGAAAAGAAGAAAGAAGAAAAGCCGAAAGGAAAAGGAAAGGAAGAGATTCCTGAGCCGGAGGAGATACCTAAAACTCCCTCCCAAATAGCTAGAGAGTAAGATAATTTTTATTTTTACCAATTTTATAGCAAACTAGCGGTCCGCCCCGGCTTCGCCCGTGGTACATATTTACGTTTTCTCTACATAAGAACCATCCTCGTACTTCAAGGAATATAATAAAAAAAGAATTATCGAAATCGGTTTAGCCGTTCTCGAGTTATGCGCTTACCAACACATTTTGCGATTCATTTTTATATATAAGATAAAGTAATTTTATTATAATAATCACTACATAGTATAAAACAAAGTCGCTTTATCTGTCCCTATCATGTATGTTTTAATCTTAATAACTACGCATCGGATATTGATGCGGTTTTTTTTTAATAGATAGACTATAGAGTGATTCAAGATGAAGGTTTTAACTTAGTATATATGTAATTTATTAGGTTTTAGACAAAGAGGGCGAAGCCGCAGGCGGAAAGCTAGTCGTAAAAAGTACATCATTTTTCGGCACATATTTGTCCTGACTTTATCGCTATATTCCACGAAATAATCGTATCGAATGCTACCGTTATGGTTTTAACCCCCTGCCGGACACCCCCAAACTCAAAAAAATAATTGTACTTACACTTACAATATAGTATAAAAGCTGAATTTTAGATATGTTACTTGGGGGACTATCAAAAGAATTTACCCCAGTAGCCGGACAGTTTTCACGGTTTTTACATATTGCCAGAGGCCTTGAAAGTCTGCGGTAAGGTACATATAATTATGTTATTATTACAAAAAATTTAAATATTCCCAGGGAAGCGGAATACAGAGCGTATTTACGCAAACAGAGGTTCAAAAGAAAATGGCCGGAAATCACTAAAGTTAAAATCCACACTCGGCCATGGAGACCACCGCCACCGCCGCAGAAATTACCTAGAGTTGTTAGTTATTTTTGAAATTCTTAATATGTGAAATTTTCAAAGGACAAAAAAATATGCAAAATTTTTCTGAAATAGATTTTTTTTAACTAATTTTCTTCTTTAAAAATATATCATTTCTAATTTGATATTTTAGTTTTATAGCATTCAAATGCTTTATAATTATGTATTAATTTTCGCACCGGTAAGGCGGGAGACGCGGCTTCGAATCCCGCCTCGTGACCGTATTTTTACATTATTTAAAAAGTTATCATTTCTACTCGCTCGTTTTACTCTCGACGCGCCTAAAGAAGTTTCACTTCAACAAGATAAAAATAGAAATGATCTTCATTCAGATGATAGATCTACCCGAGATCGAAACGCGCAAATGGATACCGCCATACTTGCGCCGGCGCAGACGCAGGCCGAAACGGTTGCGTATACCACCTGAGGAAATAACGCAACCGTTTGAGTACGAATGCGGAAAGTTGAAGAAGGTCTGGTGGTTAATCATCAATCAATCAATCAATCATCAATCAATCAATTCCCAATCAATCATCAATCAATAATCAGCAATCAATCGCAAATCAATCAACCATCAATCAATGATCAATCAATCAATCAATGACATTAAATTATTTTTAGTGTATGTTCAATGATTTTTCGTCACCGTTACTATGATCATCTATTTTTTTATCTTTTGACATGAGATCGTTTTTATATGTGTGATGATTATTCGTCATTGTCTAAGTACTGTAATTACGATCGTAATTTTTTTTATCATTAGATTTAGTTTTCATATCAACTGTAACCATTTTTACAAGATATTTTAAATCGTCACGATCAGCTCTTTTTAGATTTCGGCACAATTGAAATACATAGTCATTTTTATTACTAATTTTAAATCATCATAATAATTTTCATCATCGTCAGCTCATAATTCTTTTCATAATTCATTTTTCCTCCCAAGTTTTCGTCACTCTTGACAGTTTTTTTTACCTATGCAAATTCACTTCACCATCATGAATCTCTTTTGCTTACTGCATAGTTAGTTAGTTAATATTTCATCACCTTCAGTACCTTTTATAGCTTATAATTTTAATTTACTTTTTTTACACTTTTACCTCGATCTAGTAAAAGTAAAATAATAGTAACTTGTAGATCTGGCATAACTTCTCGCAAATTGAGAAGAACAAGATGATGTTACAAGGCAGCATCGGTTGTAATTCGAAGAAATATTCTTCTACTGCTTGTGGTATGAGTTATTTTAATTAAATTTACTCTAGACTATCCTTTCATGTTCATTTTGTTTTTTGTAGCTGCTTTGGATAAAAAATAAAATAAAAATGTGTGCGTGTACTAGTGTACACACGTAAGAAGTGAAACTTCTTCATGACCTTATTTTTCAAAAAAAAATAATTTACTATATGCAACTTTACAGAAATACGTCGAATCACGCGTGGTAGGGATAAGAAAAAGATGGCGCGTAACGGAAAAATGTCACGCGTAACGAAAAAATGTTACACTACATTTTTTTCCAACCCCGATAAAGAAGTTTCACTTCAATAAAAAAAATATCTTGTAAACTTGTTGTCTACAATAATTATACAAGTTAACAATTATTCTTATTAGTATACAAGTAAACAAATATACACAAGTATACAAATAATTTCAGGATCACAAACAGCATGCATAGCTGTTATATGTAGGGCTCTTTTAGAAGAGAAGACACCAGCAGATCTCATAAGACGAGATGTAGACGAATTAATTGAAGGAGGGGATAGATATTATAAACAGTGCATGCTGGCTATGAAGTGTTATAAGGGTAAGTCTTTTTAGTGTTAAAGTGAAACTTTTATTAAATCATCTCTTTTCGTCTGTGTTGCGTGACGGTCGGCCGCGGAGTAGGCAGAAAAGCGAATTTGTAATATTATTCCGAAGTACTAAATTAATGTCTATTCTATCTATTTGGCGGATAAAAATGTTTAAATGTATATTGTATGCAATCAATTTTCTTTGTCGTCGCATCTTACTTGCACTTGTAAATTTTTACTCGTGTCCCTATTCAAGTTGCAATTTTCAAAAATTTTTGAATCTCGTGAAGTTTTTATGACACCTACTTAAATAATTTTTCATCAGCTACCTATATTACGTTTTTATTAAGCTATTGCATAGCTTCTATCGCGGGCCTTGAGCGCGGGGACCGAATCCAGAAATTCCGTAACGAAAAAAAACCTCACGCTACCCATTCCGACGGGCACGGAGGTGTGGCTTGAAGGCATGCTATGCAATAGCTTTACCGCGGCAGTCCCCGAGTGCCACTCATCTTTTTTTAGTTGTAATATTTCTATAGATTTTATTAAAACTTACCTAATTTAAAACACAATGTGACGAAAAAAAATCATCAGGTAAACCGCAACTACAACTAAACCAACTGCTCACATCATTTTACTTCCACGATAACAAATACACTGTGAAAATGGTAGAAGTGGAGAGAGGATTGCTGGCTAAGCACCCGGATAATATACAGGCTGAGCCGGATTTGATGGCGTTAGTATGAAATGATAGATTTAGCAATGTGTAGAAGATATGTTAAGATTGGAAGATACTAAGTTTTACAATTTTTCATTTCAAAATTTTGTTCAAATACAAAGCTTTCCCTTTTTGGCGTACCTCAAGGTAGTATTCAGTATAAGGTCCGCCTTTATTTCTATTATACATCGATGATATAAATGATATAGTAGGCAAATTAGTACGTAAATAGTGCACTATGATATTTTTAGAGCCGGTATCACGACTTATTGATAAAGTCACTAAGATTATTTTATATGTGACATTTAATTTCATACATTATATTTATAATTTGAACTGACAGATAACTTAAACAGAGATTAAGCAGTAGTTTAAAATCTAGCTATATCTGTTACATGATACATATAATTTATAAAAAAAGTAATAGCAAGAAACTCTTTCATTCACTATAGATTTTTGAAGTGAAACTTCTTAAGGCGCATTGAGAGTAAAATTTCAAGGTCACGTCATGGCAATACCGTTACGTCATGGAGTAAGGCGACGATGTTTTTTCTTTGAATCTTGCCAAAGAGGTTTCACTTCTGGCACGTGTGCTCGGACACACGCTCTATTTTATAATACCAAATAACCGTCACGTCATGGAGTAAAGCGACGATGTTTTTTCTTTGAATCTTGCCAAAGAAGTTTTACTTCTGACACGTGTGCTCGGACACACTATTTCATAATTACCAAAAAACTATTTTTAACACAGGTTAATGGAGAAACGCGTAGGTCAAACATACATGATGATACTAACTGCTGGGGATAAACACTTTCTGATCTGGGGTCACCCGCCACCCCCGGAGGCGGGGAGCCAAGTTAAAACTGTTTGTTATATATTCGACCCCCACATGTTGAATAATGTTGGACAGCCTGATAAGCTGTGAGTATGGATAAATATAAAGATAAATAGTACTAATATTGGCAATAATGATAATTATTAAGAGATCGTGGGTTCGATTCCCACCCGGGGCAAATATTTGTGTGATGAACATAGATGTTTGCTCTGTGTCTGGGTGTTAATTATCTATATAAGTAATTATTTCAAATTATATATTATGTATAATATTTATCAGCCATCTGGTTTCCATAACACAAGCGAAAGCTTAGTATGGGATCAGACCGTGCCGTGTGTGAAAATTGTCCTGAAATATTTATTTATTTAATTGCCCCATATTATGGGCTGATGATGATGATGAAAAGTTATATTTAGTTAGGGTAGACATTTGTGTCATATTGTTTAAAAAAATGAAGGTAGTTTAAAGAAAATTATTTTTGTCCGTTTAATGTTTTTTTTAAACACAAACCTTTTTAAACACTGCAAACAAACCCTATAATAAGACTTAAAGACATAATTACGTTAATAATCAGCTATTTTAATGTTTATAGTACCACCATTTAAGATAGAATAAACAATAAAGAGTGACAAAAATATATATGTATAGTTACCTACATACACTCGAATTACTTTATTCATCTGTTTTGTTCTCTCTTTTTTTCCTTCGTTCTCTTTGTATTGCTATTTTATCCATATTCTGCACAATCAACGGTTTTTCTTAATTGTTTTTAAGATTCGGCGCCGGTGCGTTTTTACGATACGCCGGTATTACCTCATTTGTGCTGGACTTTCTCGGTAACTATGGGGATTTGGACGCGGCTAAAAAGGGTACACCAAAACCGGCCATTGCTTTGACTAATATTGAGGTAATTGACGAAAATGATAATGTTTTGTCATACAATAATACTGTAATTATAGTAGATGATGATAGTAATATTGGTAGTGTGAGAGAAGATGACCGCCTCCTTGGTACAGTGGTTGACGCGTGAGCGTAGCACCGAGGGGTCCTGGGTTCGATTCCCGGTGGAGACGAAGAAAAAAAAATGTCTCGGTCTGGTAGGATACAGAAGGCTGATCACCTACTTGTCCCTAAAAGAAAATCGATCAGTGAAACAGATGTATAATGCATCTGCCTCTTACCCCACTTGGGGACATGGGACTTCACTTTTTTATGAGAAGATGATAATGGTAGGAAAGTGTTTAATGTTATTGGGCAATCGTCAAGAAATTTGGGAGTTTGTAAATTTTTATTGACATGTGTATACTTATTTGGTGTTGATAATATTCTTAATAAGGAAATAAAACTGTAAGAATAATCTTATTGATACAATTTTTTAAAATGAAATGAAGGGTAAATAATTATTAAATATAAGACCACATCTCAGTTCAGGCGAGATTGTGGTCAAGCGCCTCCCTATTTTCAATATAAAAAAAA